>CM065685.1:4369738-4374738 GCA_017654935.2 Phymorhynchus buccinoides | reverse complement strand
GATCGATTGAAAACTGAATAATAGATGGATGGCATTGATTGGTTGTTTTGAAATGATGATGATTCAGCTATTATGCTGATTAATAATGTGGTGACAGTGATGGATAAGAGTACACCAAACACTGGCGAATCCGTTATCCAAACATGTGACATTTAAGACTGGAATTCCATAACCACTTTTTGTTGCATTCAATCGCAAGTTAAACATATCTGATACGAGAAACGAGAGGTTTGTCTGTTTATCCCTTGGTTGAACAAAGAAGTCTCTCTCTCTCTCTCTCTCTCTCTCTCTCTCTCTCTCTCTCTCTCTCTCTCTCTCTCTCTCTCTCTCTCCTCTCTCTCTCTCTCTCTCTCTCTCTCTCTCTCTCTCTCTCTCTCTCTCTCTCTCTCTCTCTCTCTCTCTCTCTCTCTCTCTCTCTCTCTCTCTCTCTCTCTCTCTCTCTCTCTCTCTCTCTCTCTCTCTCTCTCTCTCTCTCTCGTCTCTCTCTCTCTCTCTCTCTCTCTCGATCTCCCTGTTCCTTCTCTCTCTCTCTCTCTCTCTCTCTCTCTCTCTCTCTCTCTCTCTTCACACTCTCTCTCGCTCTCTCTCTCTCTCTCTCTCTCTCTCTTCTCTCTCTCTCTCTCTCTCTCTCTCTCTCTCTCTCTCTCTCTCTCTCCCTCTCTCTCTCCAACACACTACTGACTGTTCCTCCGCGATCCCTAACAATCCAATCTACTGGTGACCCCGCTAAGGCACAAATCAACAGTGTTCTTATTATGTGCGATCGTAGAAAGTTGGATGCTGCGATGATTCGTCTAAGAAAACCCATCCCTTGTACATGAAATCATTCGTCATAATTATTATCTGAGCTCTCGCCCCGTGGGGATACCGGGGGGTCTTTTGTACGAATAGTTCCCCCACCTTCTGGAAGTTCTGTGCTTGTAACTTCCTCTAATTATGTCATTCTCTTTGACTCTGCCTTTCCCTTTGCTTACTGTCATCTGCTATCTTTCTATCTCACTGGTCCATTCTCCTGCCTTTTTTCTATAACATTCTTACAAAGATTTCTTCAGCCGAAGTCGGACATGCTGGGCCTAACTATTTCTTAGTTAGGCGCGTAACGAACAGCAGCATGACGCATCTACGCTCATATGACAGGAAACTGTTTGAGCGAACGAAGAAGAAGAATGTGAGCACTAATCTTTCTTAGGTTTCGAGCCCTGTCCATACGAACTAAGACAGTTTTGTGACATTCTGGAGAATGCATCATCTATAATCAATGCGCTAAGGATCCGAGGAGGGGACCTAAAAACTCGAGTACCGCGTAAATGTCGGACTTTCGCTCGCGACGCGGGTCAAGATACGCGCTTCGTCTATTTATTCCGCTAGGTCGCATTAAACATTTTGATTTTGAAAGTTGATTTTGAAGGCAAAATGTTTCTCGCGTGTCAATTGGCATTATTTTGAAGCTGCGTCATCTGGTCCGACTTGACTGCTTTCCCTTCTTCCTCTTATAATGACATTTTTAGTCTATTTTTTCTATGAGAGAAACTTAGTAGTAGTAGTAGTAGTAGTAGTAGTAGTAGTAGTAGTAGTAGTAGTAGTAGTAGTAGTAGTAGTAGTAGTAGTTCAGGGCAAGAAGTGGGTCTCGCGGCCCTTTTACGCCCTTTCTCGTTTGTTACTTTGTTGTTTTCGTGGTGGTTGCTACTTAAGCTAATCTAGAAGTTTATCGAAATTGGAATGACATTTTTTATTGTTCGAAAATATGTTTTTAAGATTTACAGGATCTTGGTCCAGAAGAATTTTGAAAGAGTTTGTGTTAGGTGCAGCTTTAATGTTAGTTGACAAATTATTCCAGTCTTGAACAACTCTGCTAGAAACATAAAATTCGCGAATGTTAGTAGCTGAACGTCTTAAGAATAATGTATCCGTACTGTTTCGTGTCTTGTCTGTGGTACAATGCTATTTACAATTTTATATACTTGTATGAGATCTTCTCTGAGTAAAAAGACATTCTTTTTTTTCTCGAAAATCGTCTATTGAATCATCACTGCACTAGCCTAAACAGAGTTGGAAGTTTTCTCGTTATTTTTCATGACTGCTGGACGAGAAATCAATGAGCGATTCGTCTGCACACACTGATGCGTTCCCAGTGCATCCCTCGACATGGGATGGGGTGGGCCTTCTCCCTGGTTAGCAGAGGTCGATATACATGTTGTTATTTGTCACTCTAGCCCCATGGCAACGCAGCGATAGGCCAGGAATGGCACTACTAGAGTATCGCTGTGCTGCCATGAGAAAAGTTTGAAATTTAACAATGTATATTTCGACCTTAAGGAAGACGGGTGAGTGGAAAAGGGGGGGGGGGGGGGGAAATAAATAGCTGTTGATTTTTGCTGTTAGTTTGTTTGTCATTACAATCTACCTGGTGAATACAGCTTGATGGGTAATATCACAAAATGTCCAACTGAGGCCACGGTCGTGTTGTACGTTTTCCTGTGCATAGACAGACTCCTTTCCCGTTTCTTTTGGGGGTGCTAGCATTAACACCCTTTCATCGCCACTGTCGCCTCTTGGCACCACAATGATTTAACACCCATGTCACTAAAAGGCATCAGATGAGGGTCTGGTATCCAGTGACCTTATGTTCTTAATTTTCGGAGGTAAGGACAGGCCCTATTGTCACCCCAATATTGCCGATGACATCTTTTCTCTACCCGGGTAAGTTTAATGGTACATGTTGGCTGTGGAATGGCTGGCGTTGAAAGGGTTTTAATATTTTAATGTTTACTAGCGCAACGCCGAGTACCGGTAACGCCTAGTAACGGTAACGCCAAGTACTGGTAACGCTTAGTACAGCAAATTTGAAGCGATTCGGTTAAGACACGGCGGAGTCGTATAGCGCGCGCGTTTGTGAACCGATTCTCTTCCGGTTTGGTACACGGATAGTCACCGTCCCCGGTCATCTTCCTGCCAAATTCGAAGGCAATCGGTCCAGAAACATCGGAGATACTGGCGCCGAGAAGCCGGCGGATGCGCGTTTCGCGCATTTGCCGAACCGCGCAAATGACACGGCCGCCTCGGCCCGTTTCGTGTTTCAGACACACACACGGACACTTGCCAAATTACTATATGATGATGTCGACCAGTCTGACCCTTACTCACACTGTGCTTGTAGCTTACTACAGTAGCTTCCATGCCTATCAACCATTCACCGAATCAATGTAGGGTTACTGGGTTACTGACTCATCAGTAACATACACAAATGTAACTCATTACCATGTTGCTTGTTATTTCTTCGTTCATGTTTAGTTGTTTGTTTTTTGACCACAGCAGATGCTGATGATTAGTAGGTTATCATGTCCACATATGGTAAGAATATTGTACTAACATTGTTGAATTACCAACATTACCCATCCACTGTGCAGTTAAAGGCATGTACTTCTGTGTGACCAGAGGGCAGGACACAGTGTGTACCCCCCCCCCTCTCTCTCTCTCTCTCTCTCTCTCTCTCTCTCTCTCTCTCTCTCTCTCTCTCTCTCTCTCTCTCTCTCTCTCTCTCCGTGCATGCGCTCGTGCGTGTGTTTGCATGCACGCGTGCGTGTATGTCTTAAGTGGTGTAGAGTGGCACAGTGGAAGCGCGTTCGCCTCGTGTCAAGTAAACCCGAGTTCGAACCTGGGTACAGGGGAATTTCCTCTCACTTTGCACTAGGCCTTACGGTCTGAACGTGGAGTCTTTCGGATGAGACGATAAACCGAGGTCCCGTGTGCCCATGCACTTAGCACACGTTAAACCCAGTGGCAACGAAACAGTTGTCATTTGGTCAAAATGTACACACATACCCCACTTTCCTTCCTCATCAGTCACACAAAAATCGCATGCAAAAAAACTAAATTGGGTGGCGGGCCTCTGGCTGCGACGCCCTCTCCAGGTGGGAGCAGCCCGAATTTCACAGAGACGCCTCTGTGACTATAAAGTACTTATATGTGATTATATATGTCTGCGTGCATGTGTATGTGCGTGCGGATGTATCTGTGTATGTGTATAATTATGTTTGTGCATATGTGTGCGTGCACTGGTGTGCGCGCGTTGAGCTGTCAATACACTGACTGCTAAATCAGCCTCAGGTGGTCAGAAATCACGGCCAGAGTGACAGAGAAGAGATTGTCGGGGGTAGGGGAAGGCGGGGCAATTCGGTTGTGAAAATATCCCATTTCTTCTGCAACCTGGAGCTCTTGCTAATTTGCTCCGAGGTTAGTGGTTAGGGTCGGTGGTCTGTGGTGTCTCATTCCTCTACAGACCCCTTAACAAGCATGTGGCTCCTCCTGCTACTAATAAGTACAGGGTTGAACAAGGGAGACATTTTGGTGGCTACGATTGACTACGGTATATGGATTGTGTCTGCTTTGAGTAAAGCTGGTACTTTTTTTTCGCTTCAGTTGGGGTCACGTAGAAAGAAGCTTTAACAAGCATGCGTCACTTTAAATGCAAATGTATCCCGCGCTGAATTTATATAAAAAAAGAGAGATCTGTTACAAGTTTCAATTATAGTTCAATGTGGGTTAAGAAATGATCTGGTGTAGCTGATGATTGCTTTCTTGCTTTCTTGCTTTCTTTCTTTCTTTCTTTCTTTCTTTCTTAAGATGATTTGTGAGAACGTGTCTGGATTTAATGTTGGATCAAACATATCAAACTGTGTATCATTAACTTGTTTATGCACTTGCATGTTTATTGATATTCTTAATATGAATTAATGTTCAGCCATGAGGTCTTTTGGAGTTAGGCCTACTAAGTGACGTCATCAACGAAATGACCTCATAATATTTTGACATCATTAGCGTCAGTTCATGGATTGACTTGATAAAGAGTGCCAGGCTCCTCAAAATTATCTCTCTCTAATAGACGATTTTCGGAGGAAAACTAGGAGAGAGCACTTCGTGAAAATTAGAGTTATTTACTCCATCGGTCATATGCCATAGCAACAATGCAACAATGGCGTCGAAGCTTGAAACCGCAGGAT
>CM065685.1:4362238-4364738 GCA_017654935.2 Phymorhynchus buccinoides | reverse complement strand
GGGGGGGGGGGGGGGGGGGGGGGTGGGGGGGTGGGGGGGGGGGGGGGGGGGGGGGGGGCGGGGGGGGGGGGGGGGGGGGGGGGGGGCAGTGAATAATTCCCACTAAGCGTCTCGTGTTCACTGGTTCATTTGGGTGACCAGCTACCAACATTGACCAGTGTTACGGATCCACACAAACCAGCACGTAAAGCTGAGCAGTTTAACCCTTTCACCGCCAAAGTTGCATTTTAGCACCACAGTGTTTTAACACCTAAAAGGCATCAAATTGGGGTCTATTATCCAAAGACCCTGTTGTCTTAGTTTTGGGAAGTAAGGATAGACCTTATTTTATATGTGCCACAGAAGAATCCCCAATACTGCAGATGGATTTTGTTCTCTACCCACGTAAATTTAATGGACATTTTTGGCTGAAATATGGCTGGCGGTGAAAGGGTTAATGGATGGACTTGCTTTACGTTTTAAATAACACAATCATACCGGTGATGCTTTAACCCTTTCACCGCCAAAGTCACATTTTAGCACCACAGTGATTTAACCCTTTCACCGCCAGCCATTTTTCATCAAAAAATCTCCATTAAATTTACCTGGGTAGAGATCAAAATCCATCTGCAGTATTGGGGATTCTTCTGTGACGTATATAAAATAAGGTCTATCCTTACTTCCCCAAACTAAGACAAAAGGGTCCTTGGATAATAGACCCCAATTTGATGCCATTTAAAGAAATAGAAGTTAAATCATTGTGGTGCTAAAATGCGACTTTGGCGGTGTAGGGTTAACACCTAAAAGGCATCAAATTGGGGTCTATTATCCAAAGACCCTATTGTCTTAGTTTTGGGAAGCAAGGATAGACCTTATTTTATATATGTCACAGAATAACCCCCAATACTGCAGATGGATTTTGTTCTCTACCCAGGTAAATTTAATGGAAAATGTTGGCTGAAATATGGCTGGCGGTGAAAGGGTTAAATCCATGTTTGTGTTATGCAAACAAGCACCCGACTGCAATTGCTTGTTTCCAAGACTAGTGCAGAAGGAAACAGCCTCTAAATGACCTAGAAAATAAGATTTCTCGAGATTTCTCCTTACAAACCTGCGTCGATTTGTTTCTTTAAACGGGATAACAGAGGCGATCTGTTCACATAATACTTCTTACACACCAAGCTATAATTCTGCATTTTTCATCGTCCCTCCTCAACCCTTTCTCTCTATAGCCCGTGCCCTTCCCTACACTTCTTTCTTGGTCACTCGTGACTTTAGAAAGGGGGGTGGGATGAGGGGGGGGGGGGGGGAGGAAGGAGGTAATCTGTGCCCAGTGGATGTCAACTTGTTGTTCCATGTAATTCCAGTTCACTCCCTTCCTCATCCATCACCCCGATTGCTTTCTGTCACAGAGAGAGAGAGAGAGAGAGAGAGAGAGAGAGAGAGAGAGAGAGAGAGAGAGAGAGAGAGAGAGAGAGAGAGAGAGAGAGAGAGAGACAGACAGACAGACAGACAGACAGACAGACAGGACAGACAGACAGACAGACAGGGAGAGAGGGAGAGAGGGAGGGAGAGAGAGGGGGAGAGAGAGAGAGAGACAGAGAGAGAGAGAGAGAGAGAGAGAGAGAGAGAGACAGAGAGAGAGAGAGAGACCACCAGAGAGAGAGAGAGAGAGAGAGAGAGAGAGAGAGAGAGAGAGAGAGAGAGAGAGAGAGAGAGACAGACAGACAGACAGACAGACAGACAGACAGACAGACAGACAGACAGACAGACAGACAGGGAGGGAGAGAGGGAGGGAGAGAGAGGGGGAGAGAGAGAGAGACACAGAGAGAAAGAGACACAGAGAGAGAGAGAGAGACAGAGAGAGAGAGAGACAGAGAGAGAGAGAGAGAGAGAGAGAGAGAGAGAGAGAGAGAGAGAGAGAGAGAGAGAGAGAGAGAGAGAGGAGAGAGAGAGAGAGAGAGAGAGAGACGTTAGGGGCTAGTGCTTGTTTTCATTTCCTGCTGTGGAGAAGTTGTAATTGTATATCATCTGGGAGACTGAGTGATGAGTCATATCTGACCTGGATCAACGATTCCTATCTGAAATTGCCTGATGATGTTGCATTGATGGTTGGATTGGCAAGCGGAACTGGCGACTTTAAGTAGGATGTGATTTTGTCGGCTTTTTGTTTTCCCTCCCAAAACAATTTTTGTTTTTTTCTGTAGATTTACTGTTCAAATTTTCTTCTTCTAAATTTGATTTTTGTTTCGTGGCTCGTTGGAAATTCTGTCCACAACGGACAACACGAAACAGTCCATTTCAAAGATGTTTTGTCTCCATTGATATTTTCAAAGCCTTTTCATGATGTCTATCGATACTCTTTGTAAAACAGTAAAACGTAAAAATGTGTGCTCTCAGTACAGCTAGTGCACAGTGTTGTGGTAGTAGAGAGTGGCAGTTTCGTTTGATGAATTCAGACAACGTGGGTGTTGCTGTTCTCTACTTTCGTATCATTAATTACGTATTTCAAATCTCTCTC
>CM065685.1:4354738-4357238 GCA_017654935.2 Phymorhynchus buccinoides | reverse complement strand
CATAGTCAGCCAAATTCTCCAACAACAACAAATATTCTACAGAAGATATATTTGATCCGTCTGATACATGATAACGATTTGATTTCCAAACCATTCTGAACCTAATCCATTTCATAGCAACAACAATTCGATGGCTTGGAGTCAACGCGGACTATCTAAATTGACGTATTATTGAACTTATTGGGAAAAGTAATAACTTGTATCAAAAAAAGTGCAGAAATATAAAAAGTATAATCCCCATTTTGTATTATTTGCAGACTTTTTAATACAAGTTCTTAGTTTTCGCAATAACTTCAATAATAAGTCAATGGACTATCTAAAGATAGTCCGTTTTGACTCTAAGCCATCGAATTACATGATGAATGTGTATACTGTGCGTGTACACTATGCATTCCCTCCTTCGTTCAGTTTTACGTGATAATCACAAGCTGTTGACACACACCATGACAATCAAATCGAACGTGTACTTGGCAGAGGTGGTTATTCACGTCATACAAAGTGAATGATGTGCATTCAGGTTGTTCGATTTCACAGAGACGATAATTACACCGGAGGTACAGCGTCATCCATGCTGCACGTGCAGACAGCCAGCTTCGCTGCCCAAGCTCAAACCAGCTCACATTGCTGCCAACACAAATCTTGATATAGGGGAAAGTGGCTTAACATAGGACACCATCACAACCATGTCTGAAATGCGACGGAGAACTGCTCGTGTGATCCACTGTTAACTTTGTATCATCAGTTTCGTGAACTTCCGAGTTTGACGCCATGCCGATGGTGCAGTGAGGACTGTTGTTTCTCTATCCATTGGTTACAAAGAGTTTTGGTTCTTGGATGGTTTCCGTTTTTGTTTTTGTCTCGCTCCATGCTTTAAGGTTTTACATGATGCAGTAGTAATACTTTGCGTTACTGTTTTCATTTCTTTTGAAAGTTGTATGTAAACATCAAAGCATGAAGAGTCCCCGGATGACAATGTCCTACCCTTTCTATTCATCCCGCCTCCCTGCGTTCTCCATTCTTGAGCCCATCCAAGTGTCTAGTGGTTTGCATGTTAAAGACACACTGACCCACCACGATTAAGTCCCTTGGTTTTTCCTGGGTAGCTGTGACCCACATACAAATGCCCCCAACTTCAAATTGAGGCTGCTCTTTAAAATGATGTTTCGTTTTCAATTTTGGGGCATTTGTATAGGAGTCAAACCTGGTCAAAACAAGATTTCTTACCAGCTATAAGAGGGAAAACACGTGAAACCCGTGATTTTGACACGTGATCTGGTGGGTCTTTAAAGCACGTTAGAAGTTAAAATCAAAACATCTAGCGTTGCTCTAGATGCATCAATTTGGTGTCCTCCCTTTCCCCTCTCTCCCCTGTCCACCTCTTCCAGACCAAGCCCCTATCATTCCCACACGATGCACTGGAAACACATCAGTGTGTCCTCCCTTCCCCCTCTCTCCCCTGTCCACCTCTTCCAGACCAAGCCCCATCCATCCCACGTCACACGCCCCATCCATCCCACGTCACACGATGCACTGGAAACACATCAGTGTGTCCAGACGATTCGCTGATGGATTTCTCCTAAGGCAGTCATGGAAAATAACGAGAACAATTTGAACTCTTGTCTACTCCGGGACATTGCGGACTCCGATTTAGGAGAGAAATGACCCTATATTACCCCCCCCCCCCCCCCTCTCCCCCTTTCCCCTTTCCCCTGCCATCCTCATTTCTGAAGCGATCATAAACCATGCTTCAAACAAATAAAAGAACATCTTCCACATCTGCTTTTAAGCAAAAGTTATTTTTTATTTTAAATAATATATTGATATAAACAAATTTGAAATATATCATGGTGATAGTTTGCAAGCCAGGTTTATTTTTTAATACGCACATATCAATTAAAAGTAACTGCATTACTTATGCTGAACAAAACTGACATGACTTTACGAACAAAACCATCGCAAATGAAGCAAAAACAAGTATTTCACAAACAAAATATTAACAAATTATTTTGTTTGAAGGCATTAATACTTATAATGCATTCAAATTAGAATCCCATTTGAATCATTTGATATGATTATAGTCACGCTACTGATAGAGAGTATAACTGAAAACGAAGGGTTTAACAGTATACGAGCATAACGTGCAGGATGCAGACAACACCACACTGGATGTGACGTCACTGGGAGGACATGGACAGTCATGAACTGGGCAACCAGTGAGACTGGATGTGACGTCACTGGGAGGACGTCGACAGTCATGAACTGGGCAACCACTGAGACTGGATGTGACGTCACTGGGAGGACATGGACAGTCATGAACTGGGCAACCACTGAGACTGGATGTGACGTCACTGGGAGGACATGGACAGTCATGAACTGGGCAGTGAGACTGGATGTGGCGTCACTGGGAGGACATCAACAGTCATGAACTGGGCAACCAGTGAGACTGGATGTGACGTCACTGGGAGGACATCGACAGTCATGAACTGGGCAACCACTGAGA
>CM065685.1:4342238-4349738 GCA_017654935.2 Phymorhynchus buccinoides | reverse complement strand
TTAGGATCAGCCTAGGATTATTGTCAATAACTGGAAGAAGCGAGGGTCATAAACATGGAGGGGGGTGGGTGCTAAACTGCAACTTTGTCTGGCAGAAAACTTCGCCAGAATCATGACTGATTTAGTCGTCAGTTCATTTCAAAACTCTACCTCTACATCCAATCTTTCAACTTTTAGGGGGGGAGAGGGGAAGGGGAGGTGGGAGAAGGGTTCAAGGGGGGGGAGGGGGAAGGGGATGGAGGGGGGCAGAAGCGACGTTCAATGACAGCCTTTTCTGGCAACTACGGTGGTCTGAAGTCAAGAACAAACCAGGTTTTCTGTCAGAAATGTCTTATGGTGACGAATTAAACAGGACTAAACACACACACACCGATAGATAGCTATTCATTCACTCCTCTGTGATAAATATGTAATTCGCAACCTGGTACGTCTTAGTTGACATTCCAGATAAATTGGTGAATCTGTGTGGTGTGTGTGCGTGTGCGTGTGCGTGCGCGCTCGCGTGCGTGCGTGTGTGTGTGCGTGCGTGCGTGCGTGTGCGTGAGCGTGAACGGGTGTGTTTGTGTCTTGGTAGGTGTGTGTGTGTGTGTGTGTGTGTGTGTGCGCGCCTGTGTCTGCGTATTTGAGAGAACACTCAATTAATGTTTTATTTGCACATTGGCCTTAGGCGTATTTGAGAGAGAGAGAGAGAGAGAGAGAGAGAGAGAGAGAGAGAGAGAGAGAGAGAGAGAGAGAGAGAGAGAGAAGAGAGGGAAAGAGAGAGAGACAGAGAGAGAGAAAGAGAGACAGAGAGACAGAGAGAGAAACATAGACAGAGAGAAGCTGGCATCGCGTGCTGCTTTGAAACGATGTTGACTGGCAGACTTCTCTCAGCATCCGCCTCAAGGCCAGCTGGCCACTGGCTCTTCCTCACAACCCTGTCCCACAGTGATGAATTAAACGGAACTAAAGGTAGTCACCAAGCGAACACCTGGTGCTGCACAAAACAACTTTAGTTCTGGTCTCTGGCCTCGTAGTCATGAGTGCGTCTTAGACAGTCAGAACGGGGATTGGTATGGAAGCTAGGCTCAAACAGCCAATCGTTTGGGGGGAGTTGGTCTAATTTACATACTATTCCCCGTGTTGGCTTTCTAAACACCCACTCATGATTACACACCCTGCTCTGTTTTTGGAGCATGGAAGTGTTTGTTGTCTTTTCTTTTTCTTTTTTTTCCCCCCTACTCCTCTTCACACTTTACTATCAATACAAAACATGACACATTATCTCCTCCTCCTCTTCACACTTTACTATCAATACAAAACATGACACATTATCTCCTCCTCTTCACACTTTACTATCAATGCAAAACATGACACATTATCTCCTCCTCTTCACACTTTACTATCAATACAAAACATGACACATTATCTCCTCCTCTTCACACTTTACTATCAATACAAAACATGACACATTATCTCCTCCTCTTCACACTTTACTATCAATACAAAACATGACACATTATCTCCTCCTCTTCACACTTTACTATCAATACAAAACATGACACATTATCTCCTCCTCTTCACACTTTACTATCAATACAAAACATGACACATTATCTCCTCCTCTTCTTCACACTTTACTATCAATACAAAACATGACACATTATCTCCTCCTCTTCACACTTTACTATCAATACAAAACATGACACATTATCTCCTCCTCTTCACACTTTACTATCAATACAAAACATGACACATTATCTCCTCCTCTTCACACTTTACTATCAATACAAAACATGACACATTATCTCCTCCTCCTCTTCACACTTTACTATCAATGCAAAACATGACACATTATCTCCTCCTCTTCACACTTTACTATCAATGCAAAACATGACACATTATCTCTCCTCCTCTTCACACTTTACTATCAATACAAAACATGACACATTATCTCCTCCTCCTCTTCACACTTTACTATCAATACAAAACATGACACATTATCTCCTCCTCCTCTTCACACTTTACTATCAATACAAAACATGACACATTATCTCCTCCTCCTCTTCACACTTTACTATCAATACAAAACATGACACATTATCTCCTCCTCTTCACACTTTACTATCAATACAAAACATGACACATTATCTCCTCCTCCTCCTCACACTTTACTATCAATACAAAACATGACACATTATCTCTCCTCTTCACACTTTACTATCAATACAAAATGATGACACATTATCTCCTCTTCACACTTTACTATCAATACAAAACATGACACATTATCTACTCCTCTTCACACTTTACTATTAATACAAAACATGACACATTATCTCCTCCTCTTCACACTTTACTATGAATACAAAACATGACACATTATCTCCTCTTCACACTTTGCTATGAATACAAAACATGACACATTATCTCTCCTCCTCTTCACACTTTACTATCAATACAAAACATGACACATTATCTCCTCCTCTTCACACTTTACTATCAATGCAAAACATGACACATTATCTCCCTCCTCTTCACACTTTACTATCAATACAAAACATGACACATTATCTCCTCCTCCTCTTCACACTTTACTATCAATACAAAACATGACACATTATCTCCTCCTCTTCACACTTTACTATCAATACAAAACATGACACATTATCTCCTCCTCCTCTTCACACTTTACTATCAATACAAAACATGACACATTATCTCCTCCTCCTCTTCACACTTTACTATCAATACAAAACATGACACATTATCTCCTCTCTCCTCTTCACACTTTACTATCAATACAAAACATGACACATTATCTCCTCCTCCTCTTCACACTTTACTATCAATACAAAACATGACACATTATCTCCTCCTCCTCTTCACACTTTACTATCAATACAAAACATGACACATTATCTCCTCCTCTTCTCTCTTTACTATCAATACAAAACATGACACATTATCTCCTCCTCCTCTTCACTTTACTATCAATACAAAACATGACACATTATCTCCTCCTCTTCACACTTTACTATCAATACAAAACATGACACATTATCTCCTCCTCTTCACACTTTACTATCAATACAAAACATGACACATTATCTCCTCCTCCTCTTCACACTTTACTATCAATACAAAACATGACACATTATCTCCTCCTCTTCACACTTTACTATCAATACAAAACATGACACATTATCTCCTCCTCTTCACACTTTACTATCAATACAAAACATGACACATTATCTCCTCCTCCTCTTCACACTTTACTATCAATACAAAACATGACACATTATCTCCTCCTCCTCTTCACACTTTACTATCAATACAAAACATGACACATTATCTCCTCCTCCTCTTCACACTTTACTATCAATACAAAACATGACACATTATCTCCTCCTCTTCACACTTTACTATCAATGCAAAACATGACACATTATCTCCTCCTCCTCTTCACACTTTACTATCAATACAAAACATGACACATTATCTCCTCCTCTTCACACTTTACTATCAATACAAAAAACATGACACATTATCTCCTCCTCTTCACACTTTACTATCAATACAAAACATGACACATTATCTCCTCCTCCTCTCACACTTTACTATCAATACAAAACATGACACATTATCTCCTCCTCCTCTTCACACTTTACTATCAATACAAAACATGACACATTATCTCCTCCTCCTCTTCACACTTTACTATCAATACAAAACATGACACATTATCCTCCTCCTCTTCACACTTTACTATCAATACAAAACATGACACATTATCTCCTCCTCCTCTTCACACTTTACTATCAATACAAAACATGACACATTATCTCTCTCTTTACTCAAAACTCCTCTTCACACTTTACTATCAATACAAAACATGACACATTATCTCCTCCTCCTCTTCACACTTTACTATCAATACAAAACATGACACATTATCTCCTCCTCCTCTTCACACTTTACTATCAATACAAAACATGACACATTATCTCCTCCTCCTCTTCACACTTTACTATCAATACAAAACATGACACATTATCTCCTCCTCTTCACACTTTACTATCAATACAAAACATGACACATTATCTCCTCCTCCTCTTCACACTTTACTATCAATATACAAAACATGACACATTATCTCCTCCTCTTCACACTTTACTATCAATACAAAACATGACACATTATCTCTCCTCCTCTTCACACTTTACTATCAATACAAAACATGACACATTATCTCCTCCTCCTCTTCACACTTTACTATCAATACAAAACATGACACATTATCTCCTCCTCCTCTTCACACTTTACTATCAATACAAAACATGACACATTATCTCCTCCTCCTCTTCACACTTTACTATCAATACAAAACATGACACATTATCTCCTCCTCCTCTTCACACTTTACTATCAATACAAAACATGACACATTATCTCCTCCTCCTCTTCACACTTTACTATCAATACAAAACATGACACATTATCTCCTCCTCCTCTTCACACTTTACTATCAATACAAAACATGACACATTATCTCCTCCTCCTCTTCACACTTTACTATCAATACAAAACATGACACATTCTCCTCTCCTCTTCACACTTTACTATCAATACAAAACATGACACATTATCTCCTCCTCTTCACACTTTACTATCAATACAAAACATGACACATTATCTCCTCCTCCTCTTCACACTTTACTATCAATACAAAACATGACACATTATCTCTCCTCCTCTTCACACTTTACTATCAATACAAAACATGACACATTATCTCCTCCTCCTCTTCACACTTTACTATCAATACAAAACATGACACATTATCTCCTCCTCTTCACACTTTACTATCAATACAAAACATGACACATTATCTCCTCCTCCTCTTCACACTTTACTATCAATACAAAACATGACACATTATCTCCTCCTCCTCTTCACACTTTACTATCAATACAAAACATGACACATTATCTCCTCCTCCTCTTCACACTTTACTATCAATACAAAACATGACACATTATCATCCTCCTCTTCACACTTTACTATCAATACAAAACATGACACATTATCTCCTCCTCTTCACACACTATTACAAAACAACACAATCTCATCCTCTTCACATTACTATCAATACAAAACATGACAAATTATCTCCTCCTCTTCACACTTTACTATCAATACAAAACATGACACATTATCTCCTCCTCCTCTTCACACTTTACTATCAATACAAAACATGACACATTATCTCCTCCTCCTCTTCACACTTTACTATCAATACAAAACATGACACATTAATCCTCCTCCTCTTCACACTTTACTATCAATAAAGACAAAAACATGACACATTATCTCCTCCTTTACACTTTACTATCAATACAAAACATGACACATTATCTCCTCCTCCTCTTCACACTTTACTATCAATACAAAACATGACACATTATCTCCTCCTCTTCACACTTTACTATCAATACAAAACATGACACATTATCTCCTCCTCCTCTTCACACTTTACTATCAATACAAAACATGACACATTATCTCCTCCTCTTCACACTTTACTATCAATACAAAACATGACACATTATCTCCTCCTCCTCTTCACACTTTACTATCAATACAAAACATGACACATTATCTCCTCCTCCTCTTCACACTTTACTATCAATACAAAACATGACACATTATCTCCTCCTCCTCTTCACACTTTACTATCAATACAAAACATGACACATTATCTCCTCCTCCTCTTCACACTTTACTATCAATACAAAACATGACACATTATCTCCTCCTCCTCTTCACACTTTACTATCAATACAAAAACATGACACATTATCTCCTCCTCTCTTCACACTTTACTATCAATACAAAACATGACACATTATCTCCTCCTCTTCACACTTTACTATCAATACAAAACATGACACATTATCTCCTCCTCCTCTTCACACTTTACTATCAATACAAAACATGACACATTATCTCCTCCTCCTCTTCACACTTTACTATCAATACAAAACATGACACATTATCTCCTCCTCTTCACACTTTACTATCAATACAAAACATGACACATTATCTCCTCCTCCTCTTCACACTTTACTATCAATACAAAACATGACACATTATCTCCTCCTCCTCTTCACACTTTACTATCAATACAAAACATGACACATTATCTCCTCTTCACCTCTTCACAATACAAAACATGACACATTATCTCCTCCTCTTCATGACTATCAATTAAAACATGACACATTATCTCCTCCTCTTCACACTTTACTATCAATACAAAACATGACACATTATCTCCTCCTCCTCTTCACACTTTACTATCAATACAAAACATGACACATTATCCTCCTCCTCCTCTTCACACTTTACTATCAATACAAAACATGACACATTATCTCCTCCTCTTCACACTTTACTATCAATACAAAACATGACACATTATCTCCTCCTCCTCTTCACACTTTACTATCAATACAAAACATGACACATTATCTCCTCCTCCTCTTCACACTTTACTATCAATACAAAACATGACACATTATCTCCTCCTCTTCACACTTTACTATCAATACAAAACATGACACATTATCTCCTCCTCCTCTTCACACTTTACTATCAATACAAAACATGACACATTATCTCCTCCTCTTCACACTTTACTATCAATACAAAACATGACACATTATCTCCTCCTCTCTTCACACTTTACTATCAATACAAAACATGACACATTATCTCCTCCTCCTCACACTTTACTATCAATACAAAACATGACACATTATCTCCTCCTCTTCACACTTTACTATCAATACAAAACATGACACATTATCTCCTCCTCCTCTTCACACTTTACTATCAATACAAAACATGACACATTATCTCCTCCTCCTCTTCACACTTTACTATCAATACAAAACATGACACATTATCTCCTCCTCCTCTTCACACTTTACTATCAATACAAAACATGACACATTATCTCCTCCTCCTCTTCACACTTTACTATCAATACAAAACATGACACATTATCTCCTCCTCTTCACACTTTACTATCAATACAAAACATGACACATTATCTCCTCCTCCTCTTCACACTTTACTATCAATACAAAACATGACACATTATCTCCTCCTCCTCTTCACACTTTACTATCAATACAAAACATGACACATTATCTCCTCCTCTTCACACTTTACTATCACAAAACATGACACATTATCTCCTCCTCTCTTCACACTTTACATCAATACAAAAACATGACACATTATCTCCTCCTCTTCACACTTTACTATCAATACAAAACATGACACATTATCTCCTCCTCCTCTTCACACTTTACTATCAATACAAAACATGACACATTATCTCCTCCTCCTCTACAAAACACTTTACTATCAATACAAAACATGACACATTATCTCCTCCTCCTCTTCACACTTTACTATCAATACAAAACATGACACATTATCTCTCCTCCT
>CM065685.1:4322238-4329738 GCA_017654935.2 Phymorhynchus buccinoides | reverse complement strand
TCTTCAGGGGAAATCACCTTAGGAATCATTTGGTCCGCCCCTGGAGACAGACAGGGAGATATTGACAGACAGACAGAGAGAACTTCTCAATAAATGTCTTTCTAGATCACCATGTTAGCACTGTGTAGTTTTCCTTAGCGAACTGCTTTCATCTTAATCTCTTTGTTTTGTTTCATTTGTCCTTCCCTCTCACGCATGCCTTTGATCTCATATTTGTCACGTGTTCCAAGGCATCAGAAGGAAGAACGGGGTAAACAGGAGGAATCTTTTTTCTTTAGCCTTTGTCAATACAATAAGGTATTGAGACTTTTATTTCAGTTTTCTCTCTCACTGTGTCTGTTGTTAATTTCTCCGTTAACTATTTTTTTTAAAGGACGGTGATGAGTGATGGTGCAAACTTTCAGCCAATCCAGTTCTGCATAGACATTCAGACTTTAACCCTTTCGCCGCCAGACATTTTTCAGCCAAAAAATACCATTAAAATATTGCGAATTCCTCTGTGAAATGCATAACATTCGGCCTAACCTTACCTCCCCAAATTATTAAAAATAGGGTCTTCAGATAACAGGCCCTGGTTTGATGCTTTTTAGTGACATGGGTGTTAAGCCATTGTGGTGCAAAAATGCGACATTGGCGGTGAAAGGGTTACAGGGAATCATTGGTTGATGTGTGAATGTGTGAGAGAATGGAGGAACTGTTGAATGGAAGGATGAGAGAGGAGTTCATATAATTTTTTTAAATCCATAATACAAACAAAATCAGACTTTCATTTAAAGAAATTGAGGCCTCATAGACAAAATGAGTATGCTTATTATAATCTAGCATGGTTGTATCGTCGCCATTCGTTCTTTTAACAGTGTACAGTGAACAAAACAATTATTTGCAAGCAACGACGATGGAGAAAAGAAGGCGGATGTCATCAATCAAAAGTCGTACGGAAGCTCTTTCTTTATGACTCTCTCTCTCTCTCTCTCTCTCTCTCTCTCTCTCTCTCTCTCTCTCTCTCTCGCTCTCTCTCTCTCTCTCTCTCTCTCTCTCTCTCCTCTCGCTCTCTCGTCTCTCTCTCTCTCTCTCCTCTCTCTCTCTCTCTCTCTCTCTCTCTCTCTCTCTCCTTCTCTCTCTCTCTCTCTCTCTCTCTCTCTCTCCATTGTCCTAGAGACACTTGTCTGGTCTTCAGGTCGTCAAACAGCAGTTCTGCAGTAAAAACAAAACACGCCATCCCACCACAATGCAAATGAGCGCTTCTGGTCGCACAAATGGAAATCACTCTCCAGGCTTATACATTATTTCCCTTTTGTCAAATATGAAGCTAAATCTATTTCTGCCTCGCGCGAGTGAAAGAAAGAGCGACACGGAAAGAAAGAGAGATTTGAGTTTCGTGTTGCAAAAAATCAAATCGGCCTCAAAATTTGATTCCGCTCGGCGTCAAGGGCTAAGGAGAGTATCTCCACCTAAATATCCCACTGCAGTGTTACGACCGCTGTTGCTCTAGAACAATGCAAATCAGTACGTTTCCACATTACGCGTTTCATTCCTCTATTGGCATGCAAATTCACTCATTCCTATGTATCCTATGTAGCAATCCCCCCCACCCCCCCCCCCCCCCCCCCCCCCCCCCCCGATCTTTTTGGCTCACTCGTGTTAACGAAGTTAACACGAAGTGAGTCTATAGTATGATAACGTCAGTAAAACGGATGTTGTGACAGTGTGTGTCTATGTGTATGTCCAAACATTAGCGTTGGCATTTTCTCGGGAAATAGAAGGTGTACATTGTTCAAACTTTGCACACATATTTATAGATGTCTTTGCAAGCTTTCAAACATTAATGATTTTGGTAATTAAATACTTAACACAACACTGTAAGCAGATCACATAACATTTTAGATTAGTGGGTTAGAGAGTATTCAACAGGCAACATGAGTTAAGAAAGTATTCCACCTTGAAAGCCTCAATAGCTCATTGGTAGAGCTTCTGCCTCTCATGCCAATGGTTCCGGTTCGATTCTCGGCAAAGGCACTTTTTTTATTTTATTTTTTAGTTGCATCCATTAACGATAGTTTCATTTGTACATTAAAATGTATTAGCAATCTTGTACACACCCCCCCCCCCCCTCAATCTTTGTTTTGTTGTTGTCCCACATATTGCCTGTTCGAGAGAGCCTTAGGAAGGCTAGTTGCCTCTTGTTTATTTCATGTCCCTATCATTGGGCTATCAAACTGAAGGAGATGCAGTGTGGTCTAAGGCTGTACATTGGGGTCAAACGTAAAGAAAAGGACAAAGTGTGTTAGGTTTTGCCTCTTGTTTATTTCATGTCCCTATCATTGGGCTATCAAACTGAAGGAGATGCAGTGTGGTCTAAGGCTGTACGTTGGGGTCAAACGTAAAGAAAAGGACAAAGTGTGTTATGCTTTGCCTCTTGTTTATTTCATTTCCCTATCATTGGGCTATCAAACTGAAGGAGATGCAGTGTGGTCTAAGGCTGTACGTTGGGGTCAAACGTAAAGAAAAGGACAAAGTGTGTTAGGCTTTGCCTCTTGTTTATTTCATGTCCCTATCATTGGGCTATCAAACTGAAGGAGATGCAGTGTGGTCTAAGGCTGTACGTTGGGGTCAAACGTAAAGAAAAGGACAAAGTGTGTTATGCTTTGCCTCTTGTTTATTTCATTTCCCTATCATTGGGCTATCAAACTGAAGGAGATGCAGTGTGGTCTAAGGCTGTACGTTGGGGTCAAACGTAAAGAAAAGGACAAAGTGTGTTATGTTTTGCCGGTGCGTTTACAAGATTATTCTACGCACATGCAAGTACAAATTGAAAGTCTTGGAACACTAATACAAAGTTTGGGAGTTCAGTTCAGCTAGCTTATTCAGACAATGCATTGGTGACGGAATGAACTTCCGACATCCTGAAGGTCATGACCTTTATGACATCCCATCCGGGACCTCCACCATTTCCATAGATGACTGCGTCAGGAGGACTCAGGACCATTAACTCTTGCCTGACTTAACAAAATCCCTGCGTTATGAAATAACTATGACCCCACTGCGGAATACTATTACCAGCTGCTTCTACTTGCCCTGTTTAATAAAGGTTGCCACTGTCCAGTGTCCTGTCCGTGTTCAACTCTGGCTTCTTGTCTATATAAAGGACATTTAATCCATAGATATAGATCTATTCCATATACAACTGTAAAATGTCCTTTTCAATTGGCTTATTATGTGATACCACCTCAACAAATACAGAGGAAGATAGGAGAGAGAGAGAGAGAGAGAGAGAGAGAGAGAGAGAGAGAGAGAGAGAGAGAGAGAGAGAGAGAGATAGAGAGAGAGAGAACGAAGAACGAAATGTTATTTATACAGGGTAATGATATAAGTATAAACACCCAGCCCTGTGGCAAAAGAAAATATCGAATAAACAACAATAGCAAAACATGCAATACAAAACAAAAAAACAACAACAATGAAATGTAATAAGCGAAAACAAAATAAATTATGATTAAGCACAGAGAGAACGAACGAACGAACGAACGAACGAACGAACGAACGAACGAATGAACGAAACAAATTTATTGAGGGAAAAAGAGTAAGCACACAATGGGCTTTTTTGCATCTTGCCCTCAAACAAACATGCAAGAAAATCAATATATTCAACACAAAAATAATGAAGAAGCATGCAAAAATAATCATCGGAGAATTATCCATGAAGAAGAAAACATAGATACAACAAAACCGTCTATGTATCCCCCCCTCCCCCCCCCCCCCCCCTCTCCCCCCCCCCCCTCTCTCTCTCTCTCTCTCTCTCTCTCCTCTCTCCCTCTCTCTCTCGGAGAGAGACAGACAGACAGACAGACAGACTAGATCTACGCAACTGTCTATGTCTACACCCTTATCACAACCCTACCAGCACGTGTACTACCAAAGCCCATAACAAAACAATTGGACCCAACATTAGGCTATGTTTTCTACATGGCCATTTCTGGTTCCACATCCAATCCCGTTTCTACGGTCAAACAAAATATGATTGTCAACAAACATTCTGTAAGCGTTGGGTCGAAACGCATAGAGGATTGAAAACCAACAGGAGTTGGAACACGAGATGGGACCCCTGTGACAATATTGACGCTTGTTCTTCGCTCGTCTTCTTTACATGCTGTCTTTCCGTGGCTGGGGTTCTGCGTTTGGAGACTATTTGATCACGACTAGTGGTCCTAAAAAGACTTATGTAATATGGTAGGTAGGCCTACCACTGTGAAATGAAGTGTGTGTTTGGAAAAATGCAGAAACCTGCCTCCTCGCCCATAATGGATAGTCATTTGTTGTTGTCGCGCCTTGGCTAAAAGACTCCAGGGATCATCCCAACAGCCGAAGCACTTGAACATTATGGTACAAATGCACCAGCTAGGGATGAGAACATTACGCGTGTGACCGTTTTTGATTACCCCGCCACGTGAGCAGCCACACTCCGACTTTGGAGGATATGAACAGTCAGTCATCCGGTCAGTCTCCATCATTAAGCAGCCCAGGAGCGACATCTGGTTAGTGTTTTCATGGCAGTCTGGTTGTTCCTGACTATGTCACATAGCATGTCACTATATACATCTGGTTAGTGTTTTCATGGCAGTCTGGTTGTTCCTGACTATGTCACATAGCATGTCACTATATAAATCTGGTTATTGTTTTCATGGCAGTCTGATTGTTCCTGACTCTGTCACATAGCATGTCACTATATCAATCTGGTTATTGTTTTCATGGCAGTCTGGTTGTTCCTGACTATGTCACATAGCATGTCACTATATAAATCTGGTTATTGTTTTCATGGCAGTCTGGTTGTTCCTGACTATGTCACATAGCATGTCACTATATAAATCTGGTTATTGTTTTCATGGCAGTCTGGTTGTTCCTGACTATGTCACATAGCATGTCACTATATAAATCTGGTTAGTGTTTTCATGGCAGTCTGGTTGTTCCTGACTCTGTCACATAGCATGTCACTATATCAATCTGGTTATTGTTTTCAGGGCAGTCTGGTTGTTCCTGACTCTGTCACATAGCATGTTACTATATACATCTGGTTATTGTTTTCATGGCAGTCTGGTTGTTCCTGACTATGTCACATAGCATGTCACTATATACATCTGGTTAGTGTTTTCATGGCAGTCTGGTTGTTCCTGACTCTGTCACATAGCATGTCACTATATAAATCTGGTTATTTTTCTCATGGCAGTCTGATTGTTCCTGACTATGTCAATAGCATGTCACTATATAATGTTCGTTTCAAATACATAGCGTCAAAAACGTTTTAAACAATTTTACTATTATTGCATTTCAAATGCTCTAACTTTTGAGTCATGTAGGCTGGAGGAACGGTGGAGGAACGGTGCCAACAGCAATCTGAGATTTTTTCATACCTATGTATTGAATATTTTGGAACATTCTTATGTTCACACTTTTACTTCAGATTTTTAGCATTTCTAATTTACTTGAGTGCTGGTTTGGTTTTTTGGAGCCTTTTACCAATATAGAGGAAGAGACATTCCATTTGTGGAACAATCTTCTTGTTGAGGGGAGAGTAGTTCCACCTTGGTAGGTTAAGACCCCATCCAGTGCCGAGCTGTTGAGACTCCCTAGAGTCGAAACAGCTGTCCTCGGCTGGGTTCTGCCATTGCCTCCCTAATAAGGAGGAGAAACTAAGCTAGCACTCTTTATGTTTTTTAGAACATAGATCAAGATACCAAGTTAGCATATAACTGGTTTTTGGTTTTAATGTTCGTTTCAAAGACATAGGGACAAAAACGTTTTAAACAATTTTCCTATATGTGGGTGTGTTTATGTTAACACACATAACGTTTGAACGGAGGGGCCTAGGAGGTTCACAGTTTGCATGCGGATAGGTATTTAGGATACCTAGGTCAGGTTCGAAAACGAAGGTCATTGGTCAAAGGTCAAGGTCACTGGAGCCGAAAATGCTACCTCGCGAGATCCTCGCTTCCGCGTGGGTACTGTAAAGTGCAGGCGTAGACTGTTTGATCGGACTTTAGTTTCAGGGCTGTTTGTCTGTTTGTTCCTGCAAGGTTACTGGACCCGAAAATGCTGCCTCAGGCTGGTTGATCTGGCGTTTTAACGCTCTAGCTTGGACCAACTATCCGACCAGGAAAGGTCAGGTTTAGTGCTTCATTTTGCAAACTATAGTTATGAATGTACTAAATAATGATTGTCTGTTGAAACTAATCGTAACTGCTATGGGTTTTTAAAAAAGACTGTAGTTACCTGCAGAATAGACGATTTTCTGAAAAACATAGGGGAGAGCACTTAGTAAAAATTAGAGTTAATTTCCTCGACTTACTCGGTCAAAACCATAGCAACAATGGCGGCATGGCGTCGAAGCTTGAAACCGCAGGATGCGAGTCAGCGACTTTTAAATATGTTTTGTATTTTTTTAAATGAGTGGCGGACAGTATCCGCAAACCGATATAACTTGCAAAATGTGACGTAAAAATATAAATTATATCAAATTTAGAATGACGCACGGTGTTCTAAGTGATGTAAGTCTACTCAACCACACGAGGCGAGAGCCGGGGATCTACCTGATGGTAGAGTAGCTTCCCCTGTTTGACCGATTGAATGAGTCAAGATCACTCCCACACACCATGAAATTACTCCCCTTAATTATTAATGATTATAGCATCGGTGAATACTTAGGCCTAGTGTTGCCACGGTTGATGGTTGATGGCGACTAGTAGGCACTGTACAAAGAAACCAAAATGACAACTGACTCTCACTCTCTACCTATCTGTCTCTATCTTTATCTGTTATCCATATCTGTTGTCTTTTATTGTAGTTAAAGGGGCTTCTTAAAAAGTGCCAGACACACACACCCGCACACACGCACGCACGCGCACGCACACGCACACACGCACACACACACACACACACACACACGCACACACACACACATGCACACACACACACACACACACACACACACACACACACATTCACGCACACACGCACACACACACACACACACACACACATCCACACACACATACACACACACACATATACACACACAGAGACACAGACACACACACAGACAGACACCACACACACACACACACACACACACACACACACACACACCACACCACACCACACCACACCACACCACACCACACCACACACACACACACACACACACACACACACACACACACACACACACACACACACACACACACCACACCACACCACACCACACCACACACACACACACACACACACACACACACACACACACACACACAGAGAAAAATAATAATCTTCATTCAAAATATGGAAAGCATCAACACTATTGTTTTGCTTCTTTTTTTATGTTTCTCCGTTTGCGAGAGATCGGAAGTTGTGATTCGTGTAAAAGGAGTGCTCAAACACGCATCGTTTTCTCGCACCACAAACTGAGATGGCTTTCGAAACAAAATAAAGGAATAAAGGAATAAACGCTGA
>CM065685.1:4314738-4317238 GCA_017654935.2 Phymorhynchus buccinoides | reverse complement strand
CCTCCAAAACAATAGCAATATAATAAATAGTTTTGCTAATTCATATTTTGGTTAATTTAAGAAAATTACACGAACTGCAGGTTCTGAAAACGTTAGCTCTGTTTCTGTTTTTGCCGTCATTTTGAGCCAGATATTGGTCTCAGATGGCACTTGGGGGTTTAAAGCGAGACGTCTCTCTCTCTCTCTCTCTCTCTCTCTCTCTCTCTCTCTCTCTCTCTCTCTCTCTCTCTCTCCCTCTCCCTCTCTCTCTCTTATAAGTCTTACGCCATAAGTTTCTCATACTGAAATCCATAGAATCTGGGAATAGATAATACACATTTGGTAGTACATAATTTCTATAATGTTAATCCGAATTCTCTTTATATCGTTTTTCTTATAAACCACTTCTTAAAGCAGACATTTACACAGGAGGGGCCTACGGGGGAGTGCGGAGGGGAGATGCTTTCTCGGTATAGATCTCTGTACACATCCAAGCCTCGTTCTGGCGTGGATGCACGTGCTGCACTAAAGGTCATGACCTGTGTGATGATCTCACACACGGGAAAATCCACCCTCATTTGCATACATGGCTGAATTAAGGAACGTTAACTCGTGCCTGCACGCCGCAGACGATCCTGTTAATATGAGATATGGCCTCATGAACAGGGTGCTATGGTCTATATCCTTCTCCTCTGTTGCACCGTCTGTCTGTCTGCCTGTCTGTCTGTCTGTCTGTTTACTCGCTCTGCCATGCAACATTCACTGAAGACACTAACAATGAATATTATACAGAGAAACTTTGCTATGAAAAAAAAGAATAAAGTTTATAAACCAAGTTATATAGAGGGATCCGGGTTCATGTATGCAAATGAGAATGTCACCTCTGTCGGCCATGATGGCTGGATTATTCGGGTTGCTAAGATACTTGGCGGTGGAACGCATTGAATTCTGATGTTTGCTTTAATCCTGAACATTTAACTACTGCACAGTTTATTACCATTGTGACGATTTGTCGAAACTCACTGACGCTCACCTCTGTAATCTGAACCGAAACGGCGCTCCAGCCAAAATGGCGTCCGACTTTCGTTACCAACAAAATCACGCGACATTATGACGCTATCCCGGATCCCTATGAAAGGAACCGTTTTAACATTGCAATTTTGACCGTCGTTGAAATATTTCATTGTTGGTGGGTTTTCTGCTGCTGCTGCTCTTCTTATTGTTGTTGTTGTTGTTGTTGTTGTTGTTTAACAACGTGTGCCAGCTTTTGATAACGTAATTGCGAAATATAATGTTCGCTATTTTACAACACAACAGCCATTGACGGGCAACTCTTCCCACTATTCTTTTGTTTATTGTTAAATGTTAAAATTCTTAAGTGTGACAATAATATCACCGTTTTTCAAGGTTCGATTGTGAGAACACCGTCATCATGTGTGAAAGTGTGACAATAATATCACCGTTTTTCAAGGTTCGATTGTGAGAACACCGTCATCATGTGTGAAAGTGTGACAATAATATCACCGTTTTTCAAGGTTC
This sequence comes from Phymorhynchus buccinoides, assembly GCA_017654935.2. NCBI lineage: Eukaryota > Metazoa > Mollusca > Gastropoda > Neogastropoda > Raphitomidae > Phymorhynchus > Phymorhynchus buccinoides. Next base: position 4,315,720 of record CM065685.1, on the reverse strand, counting down.
GATTGTGAGAACACCGTCATCATGTGTGAAAGTGTGACAATAATATCACCGTTTTTCAAGGTTCGATTGTGAGAACACCGTCATCATGTGTGAAAGTGTGACAATAATATCACCGTTTTTCAAGGTTCGATTGTGAGAACACCGTCATCATGTGTGAAAGTGTGACAATAATATCACCGTTTTTCAAGGTTCGATTATGAGAACACCGTCATCATGTGTGATATGCATTTGATTACTTTTTTTTCAGAGCTGTGAACGCCATCTTTTTGGCAGTTGCCCGGATGTGAAACGGATCATGGCCAGACGCAGCTATGGTTGTTTTAGGACAAATGATAACACGTTGGTGTGCCGACATGGATGTGTGTGTAAAAACAGTGCGCTTTCCATTATTATTATTATTATTAGTATTATTAGTAGTAGTAGTAGTAGTAGTAGTAGTAGTAGTAGTAGTAGTAGTAGTAGTAGTAGTAGTAGTAGTAGTAGTACGACTACTATTATTAACAATAATATATTTTCCTGCTCCTCTTCCTCTTACTACTTTGTTCTTCTTCTCCTCCTTCTTTTTCTTCTTCTTTTTCTTCTTCTTCTTCTTCTTCTTCTTCTTCTCCTTCTCCTCCTTCTTCTTCTTCTTCTTCTTCTTCTTCTTCTTCTTCTTCTTCTTCTCCTTCTTCTCCTTCTCCTCCTTCTTTTTCTTCTTCTTCTTCTTCTTCTTCTTCTTCTTCTTCTTCTTAATCTTCTGTTTTCTTCTTCTTCTTCTTCTTCTTCTTCTTCTTCTTCTTCTTCTTCTTCTTCTTCTTCTTCTTCTCCTCCTCCTTCTTTTTTTTCTTCTTCTTCTTCTTCTTCTTCTTCTTCTTCTTCTTCTTCTTCTTCTTCTTCTTCTTATTCTCCTCCTTCTCCTTCTTCTTTCTTCTTCTTCTTCTTCTTCTTCTCCTCCTTCTCCTCCTTCTTTTTCTTCTTCTTCTTCTTTTTCTTCTTCTTCTTC
>CM065685.1:4294738-4309738 GCA_017654935.2 Phymorhynchus buccinoides | reverse complement strand
CAGATAACATTTTAGATTAGTGGGTTAGAGAGTATTCAATAGGCAACATGAGTTAAGAAACTCATCAACACTGTAAGCCTCAATAGCCCATTGGTAGAGTGTCTGTCTATCATGTCAATGGTTCCGGGTTCGATTCTCGGCACGGGCACTTTTGTTTATTGATTTTTTTTAGTTGTATCCATTGACGATAGTTTCATTTGTACGTTAACATTTTATTGGCAATCTTGTACTTTAGACACCCCCCTCAATCTTTGTTGTTGTCCCACATGTGCCTGTTCGAGTGAGCCTTGAAGGCTTTGCCTCTTGTTTACCGCTAATTTGGTTGTGCGTGTTTATAATGTTTTGACCAAAGTATCGGGTTTTGAAACTAATTGGTCTAGTTTATAGTATATTGGTGTTTTGACTCTGTAAACTTAACACTAATGTCTAATCGCGGCAATTTCGTAGACACGATAGAGCGAGAGAGAGAGAGAGAGAGAGAGAGAGAGAGAGAGAGAGAGAGAGAGAGAGAGAGAGAGAGAGAGAGAGAGAGAGAGAGAGAGAGAGAGAGAGAGAGAACTTTGAAAACTTTAACTTTATTTTTCAAGGATAAAGATGAGAGAGAGAGAGAGAGAGAGAGAGAGAGAGAGAGAGAGAGAGAGAGAGAGAGAGAGAGAGGGGGAGAGAGAGAGAGAGGGAGAGAGAGAGAGAGGGAGAGAGAGAGATGGGGAGAGAGAGAGAGAGAGAGAGAGGGAGAGAGAGAGAGAGAGAGAGAGAGAGAGAGAGAGAGAGAGAGAGAGAGGGGGGGGTATATACAGACAGAGATAGACAAAGAGAAAACTAAAACCATCTTTTGGCCCAAGCAGTAGGCCATAACATAGTGTTATTGTCTCACGAAGTGTCCACTTTAGTAGACTACTGTCGTCTCTGGGTCATTGTGACGAGGTAATGGGTTAAAAGGCTAAGTCTCTAGGGAAGACTTTAGATAATTTGCCTTTAGCCCACTTCTCTAGGGTATGGGAGATGAGCAACTTTCCCGGCCCCTTTTCATCTAATAAATTTATATTTGTGCCCGGGTTCTGGCTCGTCAGATGGTTGTAAGAAATACAAGTGGTTGAATTGCTCTAAATGGCAGACAGAGAGAAGTAAGGTTTTACATGAAATTACAAGACTCCCACTCTCATCAGTCTGACCAAAGGGTTCAGGATTATTTGACACTTGTATTTTATTTACTCCCAAAATCTGCATAAGATTATGCAACAATAATAATAAAGCAGCTCAATGGCGCCAAAACAAAATATGGTTAAAACACAATGAAATCCGAAAGGATTCACAAGACTTTTGTCTTTCTATAAGGTTCGCCCCATGCCGGAAGGGTTACTAATTATATTCGGTGTCCGTAGGAAAGTTCAAATGATTGGCGCAGTCAGGTAGACTTAGCTGTTTGAAGTTCTGGGCTTGCTCGTCAGGTGAGAGTAGCTCCCAGTCGTTCCTATTACGGCTTCGCGGGATGGCACGGTTCAGGCGTGGTCTCCTCGCGGATTCTGGGTGCAGGTTGTCTTGGCGACGGACCCGTCTTGGTGCTTGGTGGAGTCCGGGATGATCGTCCGGCCCACGATGCCCTGCTGATAATCACAGGAGAAGGTGGATGTAGATCTCTATGGCTTAGAGACAAGGGGCTTCAGTCGGCAGGGAATTAGTGAATCCCAACCGGCTTGAAGGCTTCCCTTGTACAATAGCACTACATGTAGTTAATAAATAAACTGAATTTCAGTTAACAAACTGAGATCAGTAAAACATAAAAGGTGATCAATCCATCATCACTCTCCATCCAACACCTGGAAAGGAATGGTATCATAAAGTGCAAGATTGCGGCCCATAGGTTTCCTACTAAAAATAGTGCAAGATTGCGGCCCATAGGTTTCCTACTAAAAATAGACAAAAGGGTTAGTAGGCATAAACTCCGGTTCTGGTACCAAAAGTGTTCAAGTCAAAAAAACACACACACAAATAATCAGTGCACATAAATAGAATAGAATGTTTACCACTTCTTTTCTATAACATATCTATCTACTCCTTATTCATCATTGAACATAGGATCTAGATCAAAACTAGAGTCAAACACACAAGATCTCAATCACCTGCCATCAATAATACTTACTAGTGGGCTTATGATGACTGGTTGTGAGTGTTGCTCTAGCTACGTTTCAGCATCTTGTGTGACAACTTTTTCTCACCACTCCAATTATAGCCTTCACTTTCAAACAATGAAAGCCTGCTATTGGTGTATTACAGTCCACACGTCACAAGATTGCTGTTCTAAATGTACTGAACAATCACGCGCCTATTCCATCCTTATCACATTCCTGACATTCCTAACCTTGTGATTGAAAAGGAAAAACCGTGTTCAAAGGGAGATAACCTCGGTTGTCACTTTCTTGTGATGAGCCGGTAGAAAGGGGGGGGGGGGGGGGGGGTGAAGGGAGATAACCTCGGTAGGTGGTACGTGCTGACCGGGTAGACAATTCGAACTTGAAAAGGACCTATCCCGGAATCGGCATTCTTTAGATGGTGGGTGGCAATTAACGTGGCGGCCAGAGAAAAGAAAAGAAAAGGAGGGGGGGGGGGGGGGGGGGGGGGGGGGGGGGGGGGGGTGTAGATAAGAAATAAAGAAAGTGGGTCGCGCGGGACACTTACGTCACAGAGGCCCCCCGAAGAAAAGATTCTGGTACCGGAATCTTCCTGTGGAACGCCGACTCCACTTTCGACTTGGGCGACAGGGACAAATTAGTGGGGAGACTGGGTCGGCTGGAATGGTGGAACATCTGGTCGCAACACAGAGTTCAAAGGAGCAGGTGGGTTAGAGATCAGTGGAATGGATTCCGACTGAGGTTGGTGCGGCAATCCTGTGTTGAGTTGTCCCAAGGTTGATTGCAGAATAGCAAACACCTCTTGCCTGAGTTTCCCCTTTAGCCTGGATTCATCATTGCTGATGATGTGGTTTGGTAGGCCGATTCGGGCGAAAATGGCTTTGAGTGCCGCGGCTATCTGGCTAGCATCAAGTGAGGAGATTGGGGCGGCATCGCACTGCATGGTACATATGTCGACCACGGTGACTATGTACCGGAATTTCTTCTTCCGTTTAGGTAGAGGCCCGACCAAGTCGACTGCCACTCGCTGAAAGGGAGGGGTAGGTGACGGCTGTACGTGCGGCGGCCTGTCCCGATAGTACCTTCGGTGGGTGTTTGCGGGTACAGTGCTGCCTTTCACCTGAGGTACCTGTGGCGAGTGGTCTTGGGTCGTTAGGCGGACATTCCTTGGGAAGGATTTTCCAAGTTGTGGCGGACTTGGGGACTTGGGACAATCTGGATTGGCTCGCGCGGCAATTTGGTTTGCCGCGTTGAGAGGTTTCTTCCCTGCTGAGGGAGATTTGCTCTTTGGGAAGGAGGGAGGGAGTTGGTTTGTGGTTTGGGGAGAAGGGAATGCTGCTGAAACTATGGCAGGTTGAGAGGGGTGCCCTAAAAACACATACTGTGATCCCAGTATGAGGTCATAGACAGGACTGTCCATGAGCACTGCCTTGATGGGTCCCTTAACATATCTGGTGTCGACATTGATTATGGCGACTGGCAAAGTGGATGGGGGGATTGCAGCATCAGGGCCTTGCAGAGAGATGAAGTCTCCCGTGTATGCTGACGCGGGGACTAAGGATCCGCAGACGATGGCGTCGCATGACAGTCCAGTGTCATAGAGACACTGAACAGGGATGTTGTTGACAGTCGCCTGTCCAACGACTGACGGTGTGCCTGGACACTGTACTGGGGAGGGGTTTGTGCAGTTCTGCGAAGTCGAGACGACTTGCATAGTTGCAACATTTTGCCGCTTGTAAGCAAGTTTCCTGCAGTCATCCCGATTGTGGGTGTTCGACTTGCAGTATGAGCAGAATAAGGGTTGTCCCAGTGGTTGTCGTTCATGGGTAGAACTGTTTGACCCACTTTTGGAGTTGGGGTTAAACCTGCTCTGCTGTGAAGCAGTGGACCCAACAACTGGCTGTAGTTTTGGCCTTTTAGGGGCGCTAGGTTCATCATGGGCTAGTGTGTACCTATCACTTAGCTGGATGAGGTCAGCCAGAGTTGTGGCACCTTGCTCGGCAGTAAAGGTGCGTAACTCTGGGGACATGGTTTCGCGCAGTTGCTCGCCAACCATCAGTTCCCGGAGATCCTCATAGGACTCTGATTTGGCAGAAAGGGACACCCATTTTGTCAGATAGTTCCCCAGTCTATCTGAAAATTGGGCATATGACTCTCCCCTACCTTTTCTGGTTGACCGGAACTTTTTCCGGTAGGCATCAGCTGTCAACTGGTATCTGTTGAGCAGGGCTTCTTTCAAAGCTGGGTAGTCGGTAATTTGGCTTGACGGAAGTTTACTGTATACCTCATAAGCCACACCCCTGAGACTTTGGGCAAGCTTGAGGTTGAACTTTTCCGGAGCAAGCTCAAATTCCTGGGCCAGTCTTTCAAATCTATCGAGGAATGCATCGATAGACTCTGTTGCCTCATTGAATGCCTCCAATGTGAAGGTCATGGCTGAGGTATGAATGGGAGGGGGAAAATTTTGAGGGGCAGCAGTCTCAGAGTCTGCTGAGTTTTCTAGCTGCTTCATAGCTAGTTCATGGTCTCGCGCCTTTTCTCGCTCAGTGGCCTCAAGTTCGAGTTCTTTATTTTTGGCATCCTGCACTAGTTGTCTCTGCCTTAACTCATGAGTACGGATTTGCTCTTGCTCGGCAGCATCATGAGCTCTCTGCTTGTCTTTCTCAGCCTCCTCGCGAGCTTTATCAGCCTCTTGAGCCTCATGAGCTCTTTGTTTGTCTTTCTCAGCCTCCTCGCGGACTTTATCAGCCTCTTGAGCCTCCCGAGCTTTGTCAGCCTCTTGCCACCTCGCGAGCTTTCTCTTTGTCATATTCAGATATGACAAAATTGGCTAACTCTTGGCCTGACAATCCTAGAGATTCTCCCCATTCTTTAAGTTCCCTCCTAAGTTTAACAATCTCAGCCATGGTTGTAAATACAACTATTCAAAATAAAAACAAAGCTGCTGAGTTGAATGTATCAAACAACACTTAACTATTTCAGCATAAACAGAAATAGCATGCACATCAAAATAAAGTCATAAATAGCATTCAAACAAATCAAATCAAAACACAGTGAACCAAATCACAATAACTTTCCCAGTGGACACAAGATCAGTTTTGAAAAGGAACTACAGTTTGAATTGAAATTTGTTAGACTTTATGAAAAAAATATCCCGGACGCGAGCCCCCAATTAGATGTGACGAGGTAATGGGTTAAAAGGCTAAGTCTCTAGGGAAGACTTTAGATAATTTGCCTTTAGCCCACTTCTCTAGGGTATGGGAGATGAGCAACTTTCCCGGCCCCTTTTCATCTAATAAATTTATATTTGTGCCCGGGTTCTGGCTCGTCAGATGGTTGTAAGAAATACAAGTGGTTGAATTGCTCTAAATGGCAGACAGAGAGAAGTAGGGTTTTACATGAAATTACAAGACTCCCACTCTCATCAGTCTGACCAAAGGGTTCAGGATTATTTGACACTTGTATTTTATTTACTCCCAAAATCTGCATAAGATTATGCAACAATAATAATAAAGCAGCTCAATGGCGCCAAAACAAAATATGGTTAAAACACAATGAAATCCGAAAGGATTCACAAGACTTTTGTCTTTCTATAAGGTTCGCCCCATGCCGGAAGGGTTACTAATTATATTCGGTGTCCGTAGGAAAGTTCAAATGATTGGCGCAGTCAGGTAGACTTAGCTGTTTGAAGTTCTGGGCTTGCTCGTCAGGTGAGAGTAGCTCCCAGTCGTTCCTATTACGGCTTCGCGGGATGGCACGGTTCAGGCGTGGTCTCCTCGCGGATTCTGGGTGCAGGTTGTCTTGGCGACGGACCCGTCTTGGTGCTTGGTGGAGTCCGGGATGATCCTCCGGCCCACGATGCCCTGCTGATAATCACAGGAGAAGGTGGATGTAGATCTCTATGGCTTAGAGACAAGGGGCTTCAGTCGGCAGGGAATTAGTGAATCCCAACCGGCTTGAAGGCTTCCCTTGTACAATAGCACTACATGTAGTTAATAAATAAACTGAATTTCAGTTAACAAACTGAGATCAGTAAAACATAAAAGGTGATCAATCCATCATCACTCTCCATCCAACACCTGGAAAGGAATGGTATCATAAAGTGCAAGATTGCGGCCCATAGGTTTCCTACTAAAAATAGTGCAAGATTGCGGCCCATAGGTTTCCTACTAAAAATAGACAAAAGGGTTAGTAGGCATAAACTCCGGTTCTGGTACCAAAAGTGTTCAAGTCAAAAACACACACACACAAATAATCAGTGCACATAAATAGAATAGAATGTTTACCACTTCTTTTCTATAACATATCTATCTACTCCTTATTCATCATTGAACATAGGATCTAGATCAAAACTAGAGTCAAACAAACAAGATCTCAATCACCTGCCATCAATAATACTTACTAGTGGGCTTATGATGACTGGTTGTGAGTGTTGCTCTAGCTACGTTTCAGCATCTTGTGTGACAACTTTTTCTCACCACTCCAATTATAGCCTTCACTTTCAAACAATGAAAGCCTGCTATTGGTGTATTACAGTCCATACGTCACAAGATTGCTGTTCTAATTGTACTGAACAATCACGCGCCTATTCCATCCTTATCACATTCCTGACATTCCTAACCTTGTGATTGAAAAGGAAAAACCGTGTTCAAAGGGAGATAACCTCGGTTGTCACTTTCTTGTGATGAGCCGGTAGAAAAGGGGGGGGGGGGTGAAGGGAGATAACCTCGGTAGGTGGTACGTGCTGACCGGGTAGACAATTCGAACTTGAAAAGGACCTATCCCGGAATCGGCATTCTTTAGATGGTGGGTGGCAATTAACGTGGCGGCCAAGTAAAGAAAAGAAAAAAGGAGGGGGGGGGGGGGGGGGGGGGGGGGGGGGGGGGGGGGGGGGGTGTAGATAAGAAATAAAGAAAGTGGGTCGCGCGGGACACTTACGTCACAGTCATGAACTGTGTCTTCTGACGATGGTCTCTGTTGGGAAAATCCGTTTAACGTCCTCCGGTCTGAAACAGACACATGTGGGACATTAGTAGGTATAAAGATGGTGGGAACGATCCTGGAGGCAATGCCCGGAGGCAGTGCAACACCAGGAAAGTCCCGATTTTTTTTTTTTTTTACCGATACAGATGTATACAGTAGTAGTGCATTGGTCGGGTCTCTGTTTAATTGTTTGGTGCTTATAAGTAGCACGATGCTTGTGTGATGTGGTGTAGTGTGGTGTGGTGTGGTGTAGTGTAGTGTAGTGTGGTGTGGTGTGGTGTGGTGTGGTGTGGTGTGTGTGTGTGTGTGTGTGTGTGTGTGTGTGTGTGTGTGTTTGTATGCGTGTTCATAAGTAACAGATGCCTGTGTGTGTGTGTGTGTGCGTGCGTGCGTGCGTGTGTGTGCGTGTGTGTGTGTGTGAGTGTGTGTGTGTGTGTGTGTGTGTGTGCGTGTTCATAAGTAACACGTTGCCTCTGTGTGTGTGTGTGTGTGTGTGTGTGTGTGTGTGTGTGTGTGTGTGTGTGCGTACGTGCGTGTGTGTATGTGTGTGTGCGTTTGCGTGTGAGTGAGTATGTGTGTGTGTGTGTTTGTATATAAATATGGGTCTTTTTTCATTTATATGTGTGACCCCCCCCCCCTTCTCTCTCTCTCTCTCTCGTCTCTCTCTCTCTCTCTCTCTCTCTCTCTCTCTCTCTCTCTCTCTCTCTCTCTCTCTCTCTCTCTCTCCCACAATCATTTTAACAGACACAATATGCGAAATGAAAAGAAGAAAAATACACACACATACGGGGTTCCATCTTATTTAATCTCTCTCAATTTAATGTATAGAAAATAACATATTTTGCACGCATAGAAAACTACATAATCGAATATACGCTCATTCGATAAGCTGACTGTATGAGAAGAAGCGTGTATTATATGGGGAAGAACAGTCTCCCAACATGTAATTATGCCATTGCTGCGTGCACATAAAACAGATAAAGATCGGGTTTGTTGCCACCAACCGCGTGAAAAGAAAAAGAAACAATAAACAGGATTGCTTGCCATGTAAGTCAATGTGCAATGGTCTTCCTCGTCGTCGGTGGCTCAGACAGCTCAGACAGTTTCGTGCCACATGAGCGCAGATCTGTCTAACCAAGGAACAGTTAGGCCCAGCATGTCTGTCCGTATTCAGCTGGAACAATAATCGTTGTAAGAGTTTCTTTAAAGACCCACCAGGTCACGTGTCACAGTCACGGGTTTCACGTGTTTTTCCCTCTTATAGCTGGTAAGAAATCTTGTTTGGACCAGGTTTGACTCCCATAAAATGTCCCCAAATTGAAAACGATACATCATTTTAAAGAGCAGTCTCAATTTGAAATTGGGGACATTTGTATGTGGGTCACAGCTACCCAGAAAAAAACCCCAAGCGACTTAATCGTGGTGCGTCAGTGTGTCTTTAACAAAGGCAGGAGGATGGACTACTAAGATAGAAAGATCGTACAGTCGAGCCTCACTTTACGGGCATCTCAGTATCGCGGGCACCTCAACATACCGGACAGTTTTTGTCAGCCTGCATCTTTTCCCTTCTTATTTATTACTAAGGGTGTCTCCGGTATAGCGACCACCCCGCTATTCAGGACACCGGATCTCAGTCTGAATCACTATTAACTAGTGTGATTTACCACTCACCTTCCGACCACCCTGGTCACGATTTTTAAGGAAATTTGAAAAATCTAGGTCAAGGAAAGATCAGGGAAAAGTTGAGTGAAATCATTCCTTGGCTTGGTCAGTCAATGTTTGTCAATAAAATAAAGTCATTCTTTTCATTACACGTCATTATGTGTTGCCTTTGCATGGAGTGATTCAGTATAGCGGACACCTCACTATTACGGACAGTTTTGACCATTTTTGAAAGTGTTCATCGTGTTAGTAATTCCAAACTGTAAACTTTGTTTTCTTCTTTCACAACACAAACAGATGACCTCTCTACTGACTCATTCGTCCGCTCCTGTGGACTTCCTTGGAGTGAATGACTGGGTGAACGCATCTCACTCCATGCTCAGCTTCTCGGGATTTTCCGCCGATCTTACGGAGATCAGCGAAACGAGGGAACCTGAGCATCGAGTGAGATGTGTTCACCCAGTCATTCACTCCGAGGAAGTCCACAGGAGTGGACGAAACAGTCAGTAAAGAGGTTATCTGTTTGTGTTGTGAAACAAGAACAAGATGTTTACAGTGTTGACCAGTCTGTTGGGTGGTCGGTTTACTGAGGTTCGTCTGTAGATGACAGTAAGCAAAGGGAAAGGCCGAGTTAACGAGAATGATAGATTAGAGGTAAGTTACAAGCACAACACTTCCAGAAGGTGGGGTAGCTATTTGCGTGAAAGACCCCCAAGAAGACACAAAGAGTGGAAGAGCATAGGGGGAGGCGGGGTATACAAAACCGATATGTGATCATCAAACATTTCAACAGTACAACAATTTCATACTTCTACGTTATTGGCACGTCACGAGAATTCTGAATGTTCGATGAAATAACATTTTGAAATAGAAAAAAACACGCGCACACATAACACCAGTCATTGAGGGCCACGCCATCAATTAGTATTACGATCACCTACAACATTTTACGTGGAAAAGTGGGTCATCTTGTACTTTGACACCCCGCCCTCCCCTTCCCCTTCAATTTTTCGCATCGAAAACGTTCTCTAAGAAGCAACATTCTGCCGTGTTCGGGAAAGGGATAGGGTTAGGATCAGCCTAGGATTATTTTCTTAGGCCTGCAACTAAAAACAAAATAGACTAAAATTCGGGGTCAGGAATATTAGGATCAGCCTAGGATTATTTTCTTAGGCCTGCAACTAAGCAAAACAACAGACTTTGAAATTCTGGGTCACGAATATTAGGATCAGCCTAGGATTATTTTCACAAAACTGGAAAAGGCAGACTTTGAGATTGCGTGTCATAAACACGATGGGTTGGGTGGGGTGATGTCTTGTTTTACCGAAAACTGAGCCGTTAAAGACCCACCAGATCACGTGTCAAAATCACGGTTTCACGGGTTTTCCCTCATAGCTGGAAAAAAATCTTGTTTTGACCAGGTTTGACTCCCACACAAATGCCCCCAAATTCAAACCGAAACATTTTAAAGAGCAGCCTCAATTTGGAGTTGGGGACATCTGTATGTGGGTCACAGCTACCCAGAAAAAAACAAGGGACTTAATCGTGGTGCGTAAGTGTATCTTTAATGCGCGTTCTCGGGCAAATAACAGACATGAACCCTTGGTCCGATGGTAACATACCCCCGGTTTGTTTTTAAGAGATGAACGGCAAGTGAATGAGATGTGGCTGCCCTGATTGAATGCTAATCTCATTGGAACCAGGATTGTATTAAACTGGAAAAGCGAATAGAGATGAAAAGATAGAGAAAAGGGAGAGAGAGGGGGGTGGATGAAGAGAAGGAAGAAGATGGGAGATAGAGTGACAAAATGGGTCTGCGTCGTGTGTGTGCGTGTGTGTGTGTGTGTGTGTGTGTGTGTGTGTGTGTGTGTGTGTGTGTGTGTGTGTGTGTGTGTGTGTGTGTGTGTGTGTGTGTGTGTGTGTGTGTGCGTGCGTATGTGTGTGTGTGTTTGTGTGTGTGTGTGTGTGTGTTGTGCATGCTTTTATGTGTTTATTACTACTTTACTGTGTTCGCGTGCATGCATGTGTCTGTGTGTATGTTGCGCGCACATAAATGCGTTAATGTGCTTATCCATTAATCAGCTAATTAACCTCTGTATTAACGGTTTGACGTTTCCAGTCTGATGTTGATGGTAGCTATTGACTGCATCGTGGTAACTGTCTCTCTTTGTTTCCCGGCCTCTAACATTTGTCTGAGTCTTTGTCTTTAGCTCGACATCTTTTTCATCACATATGATATCGAAATAGACCCATCAGATCACGTATCAAAATCACGGGTTTCACGGGTTTTCCCTCTTATAGCTGGAAAGAAATCTTGTCTTTGCCATGTCTTACGCCTATGCAAATGCCCCCAATTTCTAACCGAAACATCATTTTAAGGAGCAGCCTCAATTTGAAGTTGGGGGCATTTGTATGTGGTCACTGCTACCCAGAACAAAACAAGGGACATAATCGTGGTGCGTCAGTGTGTCTTTAATAAGCGAAAGTGTGTGTAGGTGTGTGTAAAAATGAGAGGGGAGTTGGAGTTTTTCGTGCGTTTTCCGTGCCTTTTTTTGTGTTTAAGATAATGTGGTTTTTATCATAAAGTTTTTAGGCAAAACGCTCCTAGACGAAATGAGTGTAGGCGAAACAGGTCCCGACAAAACGTTGCGCTTCAGACTTTAATCTGTTTTGGAAGCACACATGCACTTCAAATTTGCATCTTAAACAATGTTTAAAAAATATGATATTGGTAATCGCGTTTCGTGTTGATTTATTTATTTTCCTTTCTCCTCCTCCTCCCTCTCTCCTCCTCCTCCCTCTCTCTCTCTCTCTCTCTCTCTCTCTCTCTCTCTCTCTCTCTCTCTCTCTCTCTCTCTCTCTCTCTCTCTCTCTCTCTCTCTCTCTCTCTCTCTCAACCTTTCTCTCTCAACCTTTCTCTCTCTCTGTCTCAACCTTACTTGAGGTTGAGAGAGCGAGAGCGAGAGGGGCTATGGCCTAACATAATTAAAGTTTCGCATTTCTCTCTCTCTCTCTCTCTCTCTCTCTCTCTCTCTCTCTCTCTCTCTCTCTCTCTCTCTCTCTCTCTCCCTCTCTCTCTCTCTCTCTCTCTCCCCCTCTCTCTCTCTCTCCCTCTCTCTCTCATCCCTTTTTTCCCATCGCACACGTGTCTATTATTTGTATGAGAAAATTGGTTCAATCCTGTATTCCAGCATACATGTTTACCTAGTTTGATAATAGTAAATGTGTTTGGTTTCAAAGCCAATTGTTTAGATCAGTTTGACAATTATGAAGTATGAAAACTAATATCGTTATTCTCTTATATGTGTCTAGACGTCTGTATGTAAGCACTGTGTCTCGTTGCCCTTTATCAAATGTCATAAATTGTTGCATCATTGATACAATGATACCTCGTAGCCTTGGGTTTTCTGCCCTGCGTCCCTCTTCTTGTTCTTCTTCTTATTGTTCTCCTCCTCCTCCTTCTTCTAATTCATTTTATTATTATTACTCTCCCTCTCTACGATTTCATCAGATTCATTTTAGACAGTAGCATTTCACGTCAACCATGCCTCACAAATGTCAAAATCGGATCACACTGAATCGAATCGTATGCAGTGTGGCTGGCCCTTAAAGATACACTGACCCACCACGATTAAGTCCCTTGTTTTTTTCTGGGTAGCTGTGACCCACATACAAATGCACCCAACTTCAAATTGAGGCTGCGGATTAAAATGATGTTTCGTTTTCAATTTGGGGGCATTTGTATGGGAGTTAAACCTGGTCAAAACAAGATTTCGTACCAGCTATAAGAGGGAAAACGCCTGAAACCCGTGATTTTGACACGTGATCTGGTGGGTCTTTAAAACTCAGTCCCAGATTCGATCATGAATCAGTTTTGACACGTCAATATGACACCGTTTGTATATTGTGTCTGTTGTTTGGTTGGTTGCTACTGCTGCTCCTGCTGTAGTGGGAGGTGTTTCTTGTAATGAGTCAGTATTTGATGTTATAATGTTATAGTATATAGTATACTATATATGTTATAGTAATAGGAGTAATGTTGGAGGTTTGTTGTCTCTCGTTGCAGTATGGTGCCAGTTGCCTCGTTTCAACGTGCTCAACAAAAACGTCACCGTCATCTCTGGACACACCGCCATACTGCCCTGCTCTGTGGACTTCTTGGGGGAATTCAAGGTAAACACCTGTGCGTTAGCGTATGTGTCTGTCTATAAGCTTGTGTCTATCTATCTGTCTGTCTTTGGGTGTAACAGTCACTTCTGGACACACTGCCATACTGTGTGTGTGTGTGTGTGTGTGTGTGTGTGTGTGTGTGTGTGTGTGTGTGTGTGTGTGTGTGTGTGTGTGTGTGTGTGTGTGTGTGTGTGTGTGTGTCTATCGTTCTCTCTGGGTGTCAGTCATCTCTGGACCAATTGCTAAAACTGAACTACCGTGTTGTGTGTGGACTTGTTTGGACAGACTACGGTAAATAGGCGTACCTCAGCCTGTCTGTCTGTCTGTCTGTCTGTCTGTCCGTATGTCAGTCTCTGTGCATGTCTCTGGACATGCCGCCATATTGCCCTGTTCTGTGGACCTCTTCCGATAATCTAAGTGTCTGTCTGCCTTTGTGACGCTCATCTCTGGATTCACTAACAGAGATGAGAGTGAATTCAAGGTAAATTATGTATATGTGTTTGTCTATGTGTCTGTCTGTCTATCTGTGTGTGTGTGTCTGTCTCTGCGTCAGTGCTATGCACAAATACTGGTGTTTTCTTGGCCATTGTAAACTCTGAGTGTCTATTGTTCCTTCGTGTGTTGGGATGTCTGAACATCTGTGTTTGACAGCCATATCCATACAAAGTGCTATTGTTTTTCATGGTATGTGAACTTTGTTTTGAGAGTACATTAGTACATCTCTCTCTCTGCTCTCTCTCTCTCTCTCTCTCTCTCTCTCTCTCTCTCTCTCTCTCTCTCTCTCTCTCTCTCTCTCTCTCTCTCTCTCTCTCTCTCTCTCTCTCTCTCTCTCTCGTCTTCTCTAACTTCTCAAGATTACATCGCAATAAAAATGTTACCTCTTACAGACAAACTTCAATACAACAAAGCTGTCATGATGTTTAGAATAATCAATGGTTTTGCACCTCCAACATTAATTAAAAAGTTTCCAATCAACCAATCTAGATATACTAACAATATTGTTATTCCAAAACCTAGAACTGATCTTTTCAAAACAAGCTTAACATACTCAGGTGGTACTCTTTGGAATTCCTTAGCAACTAATCTTAAGCAGAAAAGCAGCATTACTTCCTTCAAAAACGCGTATCAAAATATTCTATTTCAGAGATTAAAAGAAAACATGTGAATGATGATATTTATGATTGCTGATTTTGTTATAAAATGTGATAACATATATGTGTTTGATACTTTTGTATGATATAACTTGATTTGTTTATTACTATCTTACTATTACTGATAATGATGAGGAGTGTTATCCTTTGCTGTTTTTATGTTTGCATGATGTGACTTTTTTTTTCTTTTTTTTCCCTGTACTTTAAATTCCAAAATGTCCCCATCCTTATCCCCCTCTGTGCCTCTTCCCCCCATCCTCCCTCCCTTTTATTCTCATTTCTGCATGTACATATATTATTTAGCTTTCTTGTTTGATTTATTTCATTTTTCCCCAGGGCTGGGTGGAAAAAAGCATGTAACTTGCTTATCTCATGTTCCCTGGTTAAATAAAATTTCGTTTTCGTTTTCGTTTTCGTTTTCTCTCTCTCTCTCTCTCTCTCTCTCTCTCTCTCTCTCTCTCTCTCTCTCTCTCTCTCTCTCTCTCTCTCTCTTAGCCCACTTTTTTGTAACCATCACCAGTGACATGGGCCAATGGCCTATTCATTAAACATGTTCAGTGTTCTCTCTCTCTCTCGTTTAGTTTTTTTGCGGAAAAAAATATTGTGCACCCTCCATGTCATAAGGATCTTGGGTTAATAACATTAACATTTGTTCATTATTCATTATTCATTATCTCTTTCTCTTTATCTCTCTCTCCCCTCCCTCTCTGTCCTCTCTCTCTCTCTCTCTCCCTCTCATCATCTCTCTCTCTCTCTCTCTCTCTCTCTCTCTCTCTCTCTCTCTCTCTCTCTCTCTCTCTCTCTCTCTCTCTCTCTCTCTCTCTCTCTCTCTCAGTGTGTAGGTGTGTGAAAACATCTATAACTTGACTGGTATAATCAAATTAAAGAAGGCAATTCAACCAGGG
>CM065685.1:4277238-4289738 GCA_017654935.2 Phymorhynchus buccinoides | reverse complement strand
CGTTCTTAATTAGGGTTTCTGTCTCTGTCTCTCACTGTCTCATCGTCTTTCTGTCTGTCTGTATGTCTCTGTCTCTGTTTGCCTCTCTCTCTCTCTCTCTCTCTCTCTCTCTCTCTCTCTCTCTCTCTCTCTCTCTCTCTCTCTCTCTCACTCACTCACTCACTCTCTCTCTCTCATTCACCTTTTTTGGTAATGACAATAAAAATGTTCAGTGTTCACTCTCTCTCTTTCACACACACACACACACACACACACACACACACACACACAGAGTGTTAATTAATTAATAAAGCGTTTCGGTGCAAAGATAGTGACTTTTTCTTAATTATATTGTTCCCCATATTTACGTTGTACAGTGTGACGCTAAAGGGGGGGGGGGGGGGGGGGGTGGGGGGGGGGGGGGGGGGGTCAGACGCTCTATTAGGATACAAAAGCACTGTGAAAAACGCGACAGCATGGTTTAGAATATCGATGAGCACAGACTGCAAACTCTATCGCTGTTACAGACATTTTGTGTCACATTCTTCAACATAAACTGGGTCGATAAGTCATAATTTGCAAAAATGCACTGTGGAGTTCACTAGAACGTCGTCTGCTTTCTGAAATCTCTTTCGCTAGAATTATAAAGCTATGACGTCACCCATAGAAGTCTTTCAAGGCAGCATCTGTCGGTGACGTCATATCAAGAATGTGTTTCTGGAAGAAATCTGAAATGACGTTGTAGATGAGACACAATGGCTGATTTCCCGGATGGTAGATTTGGAAATAAATGTGTGAGTGCTCAATTTATTTTGCAGAATGTGACACAACAGGCTTGTACTAGCGATAGAGTTCGCAGTCTGTGCTTACCGATATTCTAAAATGCTCATGATCATGCTGTGGCGTTTTTCAGAGCGTTTTTGCATCCGAATAGAGCGTGATGGTTATTAAGTTCCTTTAATCTCATTCAACGTTCTTCATTATCATTATTTTAGCACTGCAATAGAGCGTGATGGTTATTAAGTTCCTTTAATCTCATTCAACGTTCTTCATTATCATTATTTTAGCACCGCAATAGAGCGTGATGGTTATTAAGTTCCTTTAATCTCATTCAACGTTCTTCATTATCATTATTTTAGCACCGCAATAGAGCGTGATGGTTATTAAGTTCCTTTAATCTCATTCAACGTTCTTCATTATCATTATTTTAGCACCGCAATAGAGCGTGATGGTTATTAAGTTCCTTTAATCTCATTCAACGTTCTTCATTGTCATTATTTTAGCACCGCAATAGTCGGGCGATATGAGTGACAATTGAAATACCACCTCTTGTTCATATCATTGCAGCCTGGTTTGACTGCAGGATTTCTGAGTGATTATGATGTTGACATAGAAAGAAAGAAAAGTCTTGTTGATAGTCAGCAACCGTCAGTAGGTTGATAGGAAGTATATGTTGTTTCCAAGAGAATCATTCGATTGTAGGAAGTATTTAACAAGGTAGTAAGCGATGTAAATGTATTCCCGACGACCCCTGAGATTTGCTATAGGGACAGATACACTGAATACGATGTGATCCGATTGTGACGATGTCTGCGAGTGAAATACTTTCGTCTACAAATAACTCTACTGTTTTCGTTCACTATCCTCACGTAGGCTACACCCTAATACAGGAAATTAAAAAAAAGTTGGCAAAGGTCAAGATGTACCACCCCCCCTACATTTCTCGATTAATTGTATTTTTCCGTTATTGCCTTTCTTACCATACATAAAGCTGTATTTTAGGAACATTTTCACCAAATTATCTTTTTGGAATACTAACCCTAACCCTAACCCTAGCCCTAACCCTACCCCCCACCCTATAAGACGGGAAAACGCAACGAACCACAACTGTGACAAATCGCGGTGTACTGCAGTACATAGTGGGGGGTAGGGTTAGGGATAGGGTTAGTATTCCAAAAAGGCTATTAGCTGAAAATGTTCCTAAAATACAGCTTTATGTATGGTAAGAAGGGCAAAAACGGAAAAATACAATTAACCGAGAAATGCAGGGGGGGTGGCACATCTTTACCTTTACCAAAAAGTTAAATGTCTGATATAAAAAATAAAAATAAAAATATTTGATCAGATTCGTGTACGGGGGACTACAAACATAGTGAACAAATCAAGTAGGATTTCATCGCATTCGTTTATACAGTAGAATGTCACCAGAACCATGCCTCACAAATGTCACAGTCGGGTCGCATCGTATGCAGTGTGTCTGTCCCTTAAAGACACACTGACGCACCACGATTAAGTCCCTTAGGTTTCTTTCTGGGTAGCTGTGGCCCACATACAAATGCCCCCAACTTCAAATTGAGGCTGCTCTTTAAAATGATGTTTCGGTTTGAATTTGGGGGCATTTGTATGGGAGTTAAACCTGGTCAAAACAAGATTTCTTACCAGCTATAAGAGGGAAAACCCGTGAAACCCGTGATTTTGACACGTGATCTGGTGGGTCTTTAAGACAGAAATTCCGTCATGCTGAATGAGAAAGCGGGGAAGAGTTGCACTTTTTTCGGTCAGAGAGTTGCGTGATGCTTTTTTTTTTATAACCACGATCCATATTGGCACATGCACGCGTACGCGCGCACACAAAAAGGAAAAAATATGTGTTGAGAATCAGGCATGGTGAAGGACAGATGCACACATGCACGCACACACACACACACGCATGACGCAGGCACGCACGCACACACACGCGCGCGCGCGCGCACCCTCTCACACACACAGGCACACGCACGTACGCACTCGCACGCACGCACACGCACACACACACACACAAACCACGCGCGCACACGTACACACAAACACACACGCGCGCGCAAACGCACGCACACACGCATACAAACACGGCGCGCACGCAGGCACCTGATATTCTCCTTTCGAGTTAAAAAACAGTATTGACATTTTTTCACGCTTTCAGAACTGGGTGATATAGAGGGGGTGCAACCTTGTGCTAAAACAAAGACTTAATAGAAAGTCAGGATAAACGAAGAATGAAAGATGGCGATAGCTATAATGATGAACATGATCGTAACTCTTACAAACGGCGAATAACACGAAGAACTTTACACGGTCCCTAAAATGTTGCTCGATCATACGAAAGGGGTTTGGTATCGTTATTAAACACTCTCTCTGTTGTGAAATGAATGACTGGGTGACGACAGTGAGACGTGTTTTTCATGTCCAGTTATCCCGTTTGGAATGAGCAATTACTCCGGTTGTGTAAAGAAAGAAAGAAATATATCGTTTCTATCGTTTCCAAGAAAAATGGGGAGACAGAGACATTGGTTGAGGAAGGTGGACAGACAGACTGACAGGCAGACAGAGACACAGACAGACAGAGACACAGACAGACACACAGAGAGACAGACAGACAGAGACACAGACAGAGAAACAGACAGACAGACAGATAGATAGACAGACTGACCGAGACATAGACAGACAGACAAACAGAGACACAGACAGACAGACAGAGACAGGAGAAACAGAAGCGGACACTGAAGGACAGACACATTGCATACGATGCAATTCCAGTGCGATCCGACTGTGAGGATTGTGAGGCATGCTTCTCGTGACATTCTGCTGTCTGAATGAACGTGAGGATTGTGAGGCATGCTTCTCGTGACATTCTGCTGTCCGAATGAACGTGAGGAAATCCTCGGTAAAGGTAAAGATGCGCACCCTCCTCCATTTCTCGGTTGTTTCCATTTTTCCGTTCTTGCCTTTCTTACTGCAGATTGAGTACTTCATCCTCTATCGTTTGCTATATTTAACACTAATTTCCATCTATTTACATAATAAAACACATGCATTCAATAATAGTAGAAGATAAAGGCAAGACGGGAAAAACGCAATGAACCAGGACTGTGACAAATGCTCCGCGGCTGTTGTGTGTACTGCACTACATAGGGGGGGGGGGGGGGGGGGGGGGGGTGTCCTATTAGATAATGGCCTTTATCATGACTGCTATATTTGTAGACCCCTAATACGAATCTGACGAAATTTCTGGGGTTTTAAAACAGACATGCGATTCGTGTATTGGGGTCTTCTTGACTATTGTGAGGGGGAAATAGTATAATTATTTGTTTAGAGGGAAGTGTTTCACGTGAATCATGTCTCACAGACATGGTCACAATCGGATCGCATTGGGATGGAATGGTATGCAGTGTGTCTGTCCCTCGGGCAACCAGAGAGAGATGGAGACGAAGAGACTGAGGAAGGTTACATCGGGTTTAATCACGTGGATGGTAATACAGACACAAGTTCACTCTTTAGGGCCAGATACACTACACACGATTCGATCCCAATGCTTAGTGTCCCGTCAACTGCTATGGTCGGCTCACTGCGTAAATTTCGACCACGTAAAGCAAAACACGCATCAATGAATCTGAACAACGTTCAACAGCCTGAAAACACGACACAAAATGTAGTACAATGCATGACATGACACCTCCATCATTGTACCCCACAGCCCATCATTCCACACAGTGCTGGATCCCAATGCCATGCAGCTGTGACGATGTCTGCGGGTCGTTATTCGCGTGAAACACATCCGTCTGGCTGTCCTATCCTTCCGTCACTTTCAACAGACCCTTCCGCCTTACCTCTCCAGTGCTCTTCACACATACACTCCTTCCCGCTCACACAGGTCCTCAAACACAAAACTTCTGAAAGTTCCCCAAAAAAAATATAAAATCATTTGGTGACCGCAGTTTCAGTTTCAGTGCCCCTGCTGTTTGGAATTCCCTGCCAGTCCATCTCCGCCATGAACCAACAACTATCTCTTGTTTCAAAGCTAAACTCAAGACTCACTACCTTCAAAGCTCATTCGGTTTATTATTATTATTATTATTTAAAATAATTCTACTACTTCGCTCACAATACTCATGTAGACCCCAATACAAGAATCAAATACATTTTCTGATAGGAAAATACAGATATTTCACCAGATTCCTGTACGGGGGACTACAAACATAGGAACTAGTAGGATTTCATCAGAGTCATTCAGACAGTTGAATTTAACGAGAATCATGCCTCAGGGATGTCAGATCGCACCGCGTTGGGGTCGAATCGTATGCAGTGCAGCGGGCCCTTTTGGGTCATAGGGCTTGGGGTACACCTTTATCTATGATTCTGTTGAGTGTTACTGTGAGATCAGACAAGGTAGTCTCCTCCGAAGTCGGAGTGTGGCTGCT
This sequence comes from Phymorhynchus buccinoides, assembly GCA_017654935.2. Taxonomy (NCBI): domain Eukaryota; kingdom Metazoa; phylum Mollusca; class Gastropoda; order Neogastropoda; family Raphitomidae; genus Phymorhynchus; species Phymorhynchus buccinoides. Next base: position 4,284,522 of record CM065685.1, on the reverse strand, counting down.
CACGTGGCGGGGTAATCAAAAACGGTCACACACGTAATGTTCCTATCCCTAGCTGGAGCATTTGTACCTTGGTGTTCGAGTGCTTCGGCTGTTGGGTTGATCCCTGGAGTCTTTAAGCCAGGGTAGAACAACAACAACATACAAGGTAGTGACCGTTTGACAGAGGTGTTAGCAGCTACTGTAGCGTCTCCTTGCTTGAGGGCTAAAGCCATTTGCACAATATGCAAAGTTAGTTGACCATAGTCTAGAAAAGTAAGTGTCACGTGCGTGCATGCATACGCGCACACGCGCACGCACACACGCGCACACGCGCACACACGCACACACCTGTCTGAATCACTTTTAGTGGATGGACGTTAAATTGAAGAACAACACACACATACGCACAGAGAGAGAGGGGGAGGGGGGGGGGGGAGAGAGGGAGAGGGAGGGAGAGAGAGATTGATTTGTTTTTCAATTCAATTCAAACAATTTGAATGAATAGGCCTTCTGCCCGTATCATAGGGAGGCTGGGGGGGGGGGGGGGTTATAATGACACATACAATTCGCATCAAAAACTAGAAAATAACACAAATTCGAGAGAGAGACAGACAGACAGACAGAGTCATCAAAAAGTTATTATCTATAGTATCCAAACCTGGAGATTTAGACGTATTCAATAAACACAGCTCCCTATATACATCATGTACAGCAATACAGTCAAACTTAAGCTCAGATTTAATGGGTGTTTTAATCACAAAATTCTTTAATCATTGACAAATCATTATTACTGGTACGGTCAATATCTACACGTTTCTCTGCTACTGTAGCAAAATGATTAGAGAGAGAGAAGGGGAACACAGGTGCACACGTAGAGAAAGAACGGAGAGAGAGAGAGAGAGAGAGAGAGAGAGAGAGAGAGAGAGAGAGAGAGAGAGAGAGAGAGAGAGAGAGGAACACAGGTAGAGAGAGAGAAGGGGGGGGGAGAGAGAGAGAGAGAGGGAACACAGGTGCACACGTAGAGACAGAAGGAGGAGGGGGAGAGAGAGAGAGAGAGAGAGACACAGGTGCACACGTAGAGAAAGAAGGGGGGGGGAGAGAGAGAGAGAGAGAGGGAACACAGGTGCACACATAGAGAAAGAAGGGGGGGGGGGAGAGAGAGAGAGAGAGGGAACACAGGAGACACGTAGAGACAGAAGGAGGAGGGGAGAGGAGAGAGAGAGAGAACAGAGAGAAAGACAGAAGGAGGGAGGGGGGAGAGAGAGAGAGAGAGAGGGAACACAGGTGCACACGGGGGGGGGGGGAGAGAGAGAGAGAGGGGAACACAGGAGAGTAGAGAGAGAGGGGGGGGGAGAGAGAGAGAGAGAGAGTGGGAACACAGGTGCACACGTAGAGACAGAAGGAGGAGGGGGGAGAGGAGAGAACACAGGGTAGAGACAGAGGAGGGGGGGAGAGAGAGAGAGAGAGGGAACACAGGTGCACACGTAGAGACATAGAGGGGGGGGAGAGAGAGAGAGAGAAGGGAACACAGGTGGGGGGAGAGAGAGAGAGAGAGAGAGAGGAACACAGGTGCACACGTAGAGACAGAAGGAGGAGGGGGGAGAGAGAGAGAGAGGGAACACAGGTGCACACGTAGAGACAGGACGGAGGAGGGGGGAGAGAGAGAGAGAGGGAACACAGGTGCACACGTAGAGACAGACGGAGGAGGGGAGAGAGAGAGTTACAATCGTAAGCACAGCACCAGTACTTATTCTCATGAGTTCCAACGACAATAAGACCAGTAACCACGAACACAGACAGACAGACAGACAGATTGAAAGAGGGTACAGACGAACACTTACAGACAGACAGACACAGAGACAGATTGAAAGAGGGTACAGACGAAGACAGACAGGCGGACAGACAGATTGAAAGAGAATGCAGACGAACACTTACAGACAGACAGACAGACGCATTGAAAGAGGGTACAGACGAACACCTACAGACAGACAGACAGACAGACGGATTGAAAGAGGGTACAGACGAACACAGACAGACAGACAGACGGATTGAAAGAGGGTACAAACGAACAGACAGACAGACAGACGGATTGAAAGAGGGTACAGACGAACACAGACAGAGTGAAAGAGGGTACAGACGAACACAGACAGACAGACAGAGTGAAAGAGGGTACAGACGAACACAGACAGACAGACAGAGTGAAAGAGGGTACAGACGAACACAGACAGACAGACGGATTGAAAGAGGGTACAACACGAACAGACAGACGGATTGAAAGAGGGTACAGACGAACACAGACAGACAGACATAGTGAAAGAGGGTACAGACGAACACAGACAGACAGACAGACGGATTGAAAGAGGGTACAGACGAACACAGACAGACAGACATAGTGAAAGAGGGTACAGACGAACACTTACAGACAGACAGACAGAATGAAAGAGGGTACAGACGAACACTTACAGACAGACAGACAGACAGGGTGAAAGAGGGTACAGACGAACACAGACAGACAGACAGAGTGAAAGATGGTACAGACGAACACAGACAGACAGACAGAGTGAAAGATGGTACAGACGAACACAGACAGACAGACAGACAGGGTGAAAGAGGGTACAGACGAACACAGACAGACAGACAGACAGACAGATTGAAATACAGACGGATTGAAAGAGGGTACAGACGAACACTTACAGACAGACAGACAGACGGATTGAAAGAGGGTACAGAGGAACACAGTTACAGACAGACGGATAGAAAGAGGGCACAGATGAACACTTACACAGTTACAGACAGACAGACAGACGGATTGAAAGAGGGTACAGAGGAACACTTACAGACAGACAGACGGATTGAAAGAGGGTACAGAGGAACACTTACACAGTTACAGACAGACGGATTGAAAGAGGGTACAGAGGAACACTTACAGACAGACAGACGGATTGAAAGAGGGTACAGACGAACACTTACAGACAGACATTTAGACAAAATACATTAAAGGATTTTAACCCTTTTAGCATGACGGTTTTTCTATTCTTTGCCTGTTTGCTGTCTGCTGCTTCACCATTCCTGTCTTTCTTGTTCTTTGTCCTGTCCTTTGTCCTGTCCTTTCTTTGCCCTTTCCTGTCCTTTCCTTGTCGCCTTTCATCTTCATTGGCTGAAAATCTCTCTCTCTCTCTCTCTCTCTCTCTCTCTCTCTCTCTCTCTCTCTCTCTCTCTCTCTCTCTCTCTCTCTCTCTCTCTCTCTCTCTCTCTCTCTCTCTCTCTCTCTCTCTCTCTCTCTCTCTCTCTCTCTCTCTCTCTCTCTCTCTCGTATTATAACAATCCTTCTATGTTTGAATTTGTGTTATTACTTTCTTGTACAAACAAAAGTATTGTAAGAAAAGTGGCTGTTTTTATCTTTAAAGCTTTGAAAGTTCGGCCAGATTTAGTAGTAGTGTTTTGTAATGTCAAGTTAATAATGTAATGTCAAGTTGTTGTTGTTGTCACACTCACTCCATTGTATGGGCATGGCCTAACAATTACAACATTCCTGACTCTCTCTCTCTCTCTCTCTCTCTCTCTCTCTCTCTCTCTCTTCTCTCTCTCTCTCTCTCTATCTCTCTCTCTCTCTCTCTCTCTCTCTCTCTCCTCCCTCCCTCTCTCCCTCCCCCTACCCCTCCCCCCACCCCCACTGGTTTCTCGGTCTTTCTGTCCCCAGCCTTTGATGTTAAACATTGCAGCCATTTTCTTCCTATTGCCAGTTGTTGGTTTTTCAAAACAAATAGGAGTATTTTGCGATTGAAAAGAGGCATGTTTTTTTCTCTCTGTCTCTGTCTCTCCCTCTCTCTCCCTCTCTCTCTCCCTCTCTCTCTCCTCCCCCTCTCTCTCTCTCTCTCTCTCTCTCTCTCTCTCTCTCTCTCTCTCTCTCTCTCTCTCTCTCTCTCTCTCTCGTGGTTGATCATGATAAATTAAAAAAATGGTTTTATCCAAACATGTTAAAAAAAATCAGGGCATTGATGGCCTTTTTTGCAACAGAAACAGGACAATCGGTAAACATTTACTGTTTCAACAAATTCTTCCTGGCCTTCTTCTTCTTCTTCTTCTTCTTCTTCTTCTTCTTCTTCTTCTTCTTTTCTTCTTCTTCTTCTTCTTCTTCCAGTTGGGGATGTTTATCCTGCCCCGCGCCCACCGGTCTTCATTCAGACCATTAATAGCGCACAGGATGCGTGCTATGTGAATTCGCGTCATCCATCCCACCCGCACACACGGTCTACTCGTACAGAATAGTGGGATGAACTTTAACTTGTGCGCAAGATCTTCTTGTGCATGCGTTCGCACACGGGCCTAATAACCATTATGCCTACCACATACTCGGAAGACCTTAATTGGATCCTTGTAATTGAAAAATAAATACTGGGATTTTTGTTAGTATATATGCATATTTCTGTAAGAACGGTAGTGCTTTATGAAGCGAAACAGTGCCTGTATGTCTTTTCTGTGTAGGCTATTGTAGTTGTGTGTATGCGCTGGTCGCCTTTATTTCCCTTTTAACTTTCTTTGATTCCATTGTCTACTACTTTCGATTTCACGCCCAAACAACAATCTATTTTCAGCAATCATTGACAGATGCTTTTTTTATTTATCATTGTCCATACTTTTCCTTTCAAATTCAAATTCAACAGAGTTTATCGTCTATGTGTATGTTGTATGACATTATCATGTTATCATATATCACCATGTTGTATGGATTGCGACCTGCAGTGTCCCCCTTGTTAAGCATGGCATACTTTCAAAGTATTTCAGGAGTCCAAAGATAAGACGAAGCACTGTTGATCGTACACTGGAAGCATTATTGTCCAGAAAGAAGCGAACATGATGATTTCAAATTGATGTGTACCACATTGACAAAAAGATTACACTCTGAGAAAAAAATAAAAATTAATAATAATAAACATGGCATTCGCACTTAGCTGCAGTGCTCTCCAGTCTCCTTGTTGTCCTTTGCCCGATATATGATCGCAGAAGGAGTACACTTTTAATCGTCTCTATTTGTTTGTTGATTTTTGTCTGTCGTTCTGTCTGTCCATCCGGGCTACATCTCATGAACCGCTGGACAGAATGACTTCAAATGTTGTGTAATGTTGTATTGTCATGAGCGGGGGGTGGGGGTGGATCCCTGGACATATCGTAACCGTGCTGACCTTAACCTTAAAAACCGAAACTTCTTATTGTGGCCATATCTTTCACATCGTTCCACTTACGATGTTCAAACGTGTTTTCTATAAACGTTTTTTTAAATTTAATTATGATTTCTTATATTATCATTGTCCTTCCCTTCCAGCAAAGTATTTGTGTGTCGAGAAAATACAGCACACAAGAAAGAGAGACCTTTTCATCAAGAACAGAACATGTCAATTTGGGAAGGCATTTAATGTCGCCCTTTGCAGCAAGTGACAAACGAAACAATAAGGACGATAAATTGGATCATTGTCTGAAGAAACAAGATGAGAGATACATCATCAAAACTAAATGTCGTGGAGCAGAGAAAGGTCAACATATCACGAGATGTCTAACACAAAGCTTTATCAAAAAGTGGAAAGTACTGACAAGATGAAACCATCTGCCAAGAAGCAACCTCAGCACTACATCCCGTCTTATCCATCTGAGGTTTGTTTAATAGAAATACAGCAGACAAATAATGTCTTGTGAACGGGACGAGTTCAAATAAAATCTTTATCTTTTTGGAAAAAGAACGTTCTGTGACTCCAGAACCAAGGGTTACTTTCTCATACAATATTTTAATTGTTCGGTTTTTCGCAATCCTTTCAGAATGCTTTGGTTAATTATGGTCGCTGTCAAAGATGTGGTAGATTTTTAAATGTGTTTGCTTTCGATAAATCCAGGCGAACCACACTAGGAAAAAGAATCCGTCCGCACAAGTTCATTAAAATCCCTTAATAACGTTTTAACAACAGTGTTGTTGACAGACAGACAGACAGGCACACACACACACACACAGAGCGAGAGAGAGAGACAGAGACAGACAGACAGCAACAGAGACAGAGAGAGGGACAGACGATAATTAGGCAGAACAAAAAGACACAAAACACAATTATCGCAGAAATAGACTGAAATTGGATAAATGTGTTACAAATTGTGGTGGTATGTCTAAGCAAAAAATAGTCACAACAAAGGAAAAGGTCAAATGTCACCAAAACCTTATATATAAAGTTTGAAACCTCACAAAAATGTCATTGTAAAGATAAAACTGTGTTGAAATGCAATCAATAAATAAAAATTTATTTGTAGGAATGGAACTGGAGATTCTTTTTCTGTTTGCTTCCATTCTTAGTTTCTAACCTGCTTGAAAGAGATCCATAATGCGAGTTTTTTTGTTAATCGGAAAAGGAATATTCGCTGCTTTTTGTTAATATGATACGTTTTGCACATCTGACAACAGACATTTTTGTATGTGGACATTCGATGTGTGTGATGGTTTCACGGTATGACCTCTATTATAGTCTCCCTTTTCCATTCTTCCATTCTTTGGCCCCACCCCTCACCCATACCCTTCCCATTTCCAAGCTTCTAGATGAAAGACAACAATCAAATTTATTGAGTACATTCAAGAAATGATGTCATAACTTTTGTTGGTCACTACTGGTGTTTATTTACATTTTTGGCTCACTCGTGTCTACGAAGTGAGTCTATGTTCTCATGATTCTTCGATTTCCCTCTGTGTGTGTATATGTCTGTCTGTCTGTCTGTCTGTGTCTGTGTCTGTGTCTGTCTGTGATGACTTTAAGGTTGGCTTTTTCTCGGGAACTACAAGGTGTACACTGTTCAAACTTTGCATACACATGGATGTTTATGCAAGCTTTCAAGAAAGATGATTTGCATATTAAAAATAACCAATGACCTTGACCTTTAATATTTAAGGTGTTTTTTTGTCTTGACCCTACATTTCACAGTCCCTATATTTGGCATGATGGTGCATCAGCCTAAGGTGATGTGGTGCATACGGTGACTTGTACTCTTTTTACCTTGACCTTTGACCTTGAACATCGTCAATTATTTGTTTGGGCCATATCTTTTATATCCTGGCAGATACAGTTCCCAAAAGTGGCAAGCAGGTAGACTAGCTTACGGTCAAACGGAATACGAAATGTTGTCGACCTCGGTGACCACGATCACCTTGACATTTGACCTACAATGTTTGCTTATCACAATATCACATGAGCCGCTGCGCGAATTCGCTTAAAAGTTTGTAGGGTGATATATCACATCAAGTTGATGAGTCCAGCAACATTTTGGTATGGAGTT
>CM065685.1:4264738-4272238 GCA_017654935.2 Phymorhynchus buccinoides | reverse complement strand
AATAGTTGAAAATGCTAAATATAAATAATCGATTGTGCAAATATCAACGAAAGTGAATGAACACATAATCAATTTTATACAAAGGTACGGGGGGAAAATGCACATACACATTTACTTTGAATAGTAAATACATAGTACCTTCGTTTCGAGCCTTTCCAAAAGCAAAACCTTTCCCCCTTCACTATTACAATAATAGCCCAAACTATTCACATGATCTAATTAATACGATACGTTGACACACCATCTGTCCTTCTTCCACCTTGTAGATCGCTCCTGGTAGACAGAGGCGACTGACAGAGAGAGACACAGAGAGCACGGGGGAAGAGAGAGAGGATCTCCACAAAGAGAGCTAGGACCGTCAGCCACAGAAATAGAAAGTTCCTAACAAGAGAAGAATCAAATCCGTGCTGGGGTTTATTCCTGTCTGTCTGGTAGTCTGTCTGTCTGTCTGTCTATGTGTTTCCGTCTGTCTCTCTGACCTAGGAACATACGTGTAAGTGTAGGAAATGGCGAAGATGGTAGATGTGTGTGTGTGTGTGTGTGTGTGTGTGTGTGTGTGTGTGTGTGTGTGTGTGTGTGTGTGTGTGTGTGTGTTGTGTGTGTGTTTAATGGAGGACAAACGGTGTGTGTGTGTGTGTGTGTGTGTGTGTGTTTAGTGAAGGACAAAGGGGGGGGGGGGGGGGGGGGGGGGGGGTGCGTTGCTGACGTACAAGTGGCTTTTGATTCTTTGTTACCTCAACCATAGCGTTTAGACTATGTTGGTTGTCTTTTGAAACTTATTGTGTGTCTTTGTTTGTTGTTGGCAGTGCTGCTGTCTTTGTTTGTTGTTGGCAGTGCTGCTGTCTTTGTTTGTTGTTGGCAGTGCTGCTGTCTTTGTTGTTGGCAGTGCTGCTGTCTTTGTTTTTTGTTGGCAGTGCTGCTGTCTTTGTTTGTTGTTGGCAGTGCTGCTGTCTTTGTTTTTTGTTGGCAGTGCTGCTGTCTTTGTTTGTTGTTGGCAGTGCTGCTGTCTTTGTTTGTTGTTGGCAGTGCTGCTGTCTTTGTTTGGCAGTTGTTGGCAGTGCTGCTGTCTTTGTTTGTTGTTGGCAGTGCTGCTGTCTTTGTTTGTTGTTGGCAGTGCTGCTGTCTTTGTTTGTTGTTGGCAGTGCTGCTGTCTTTGTTTGTTGTTGGCAGTGCTGCTGTCTTTGTTTGTTGTTGGCAGTGCTGCTGTCTTTGTTTGTTGTTGGCAGTGCTGCTGTCTTTGTTTGTTGTTGGCAGTGCTGCTGTCTTTGTTGGTGGCAGTGCTGCTGTCTTTGTTTGTTGTTGGCAGTGCTGCTGTCTTTGTTTGTTGTTGGCAGTGCTGCTGTCTTTGTTTGTTGTTGGCAGTGCTGCTGTCTTTGTTTGTTGTTGGCAGTGCTGCTGTCTTTGTTTGTTGTTGGCAGTGCTGCTGTCTTTGTTGTTGGCAGTGCTGCTGTCTTTGTTTGTTGTTGGCAGTGCTGCTGTCTTTGTTTGTTGTTGGCAGTGCTGCTGTCTTTGTTGTTGGCAGTGCTGCTGTCTTTGTTTGTTGTTGGCAGTGCTGCTGTCTTTGTTTGTTGTTGGCAGTGCTGCTGTCTTTGTTTGTTGTTGGCAGTGCTGCTGTCTTTGTTTGTTGTTGGCAGTGCTGCTGTCTTTGTTTGTTGTTGGCAGTGCTGCTGTCTTTGTTTGTTGTTGGCGGTGCTGCTGTCTTTGTTGTTGGCAGTGCTGCTGTCTTTGTTTGTTGTTGGCAGTGCTGCTGTCTTTGTTTGTTGTTGGCAGTGCTGCTGTCTTTGTTTGTTGTTGGCAGTGCTGCTGTCTTTGTTTGTTGTTGGCAGTGCTGCTGTCTTTGTTTGTTGTTGGCAGTGCTGCTGTCTTTGTTTGTTGTTGGCAGTGCTGCTGTCTTTGTTTGTTGTTGGCAGTGCTGCTGTCTTTGTTTGTTGTTGGCAGTGCTGCTGTCTTTGTTTGTTGTTGGCAGTGCTGCTGTCTTTGTTTGTTGTTGGCAGTGCTGCTGTCTTTGTTTGTTGTTGGCAGTGCTGCTGTCTTTGTTTGTTGTTGGCAGTGCTGCTGTCTTTGTTTGTTGTTGGCAGTGCTGCTGTCTTTGTTTGTTGTTGGCAGTGCTGCTGTCTTTGTTTGTTGTTGGCAGTGCTGCTGTCTTTGTTTGTTGTTGGCAGTGCTGCTGTCTTTGTTTGTTGTTGGCAGTGCTGCTGTCTTTGTTTGTTGTTGGCAGTGCTGCTGTCTTTGTTGTTGGCAGTGCTGCTGTCTTTGTTTGTTGTTGGCAGTGCTGCTGTCTTTGTTTGTTGTTGGCAGTGCTGCTGTCTTTGTTTGTTGTTGGCAGTGCTGCTGTCTTTGTTTGTTGTTGGCAGTGCTGCTGTCTTTGTTGTTGGCAGTGCTGCTGTCTTTGTTTGTTGTTGGCAGTGCTGCTGTCTTTGTTTGTTGTTGGCAGTGCTGCTGTCTTTGTTTGTTGTTGGCAGTGCTGCTGTCTTTGTTTGTTGTTGGCAGTGCTGCTGTCTTTGTTTGTTGTTGGCGGTGCTGCTGTCTTTGTTGTTGGCAGTGCTGCTGTCTTTGTTTGTTGTTGGCAGTGCTGCTGTCTTTGTTGTTGGCAGTGCTGCTGTCTTTGTTTGTTGTTGGCAGTGCTGCTGTCTTTGTTTGTTGTTGGCAGTGCTGCTGTCTTTGTTTGTTGTTGGCAGTGCTGCTGTCTTTGTTTGTTGTTGGCAGTGCTGCTGTCTTTGTTTGTTGTTGGCAGTGCTGCTGTCTGTGTTTGTTGTTGGCAGTGCTGCTGTCTTTGTTTGTTGTTGGCAGTGCTGCTGTCTTTGTTTGTTGTTGGCAGTGCTGCTGTCTTTGTTTGTTGTTGGCAGTGCTGCTGTCTTTGTTTGTTGTTGGCAGTGCTGCTGTCTTTGTTGTTGGCAGTGCTGCTGTCTTTGTTTGTTGTTGGCAGTGCTGCTGTCTTTGTTTGTTGTTGGCAGTGCTGCTGTCTTTGTTTGTTGTTGGCAGTGCTGCTGTCTTTGTTTGTTGTTGGCAGTGCTGCTGTCTTTGTTTGTTGTTGGCAGTGCTGCTGTCTTTGTTGTTGGCAGTGCTGCTGTCTTTGTTTGTTGTTGGCAGTGCTGCTGTCTTTGTTTGTTGTTGGCAGTGCTGCTGTCTTTGTTTGTTGTTGGCAGTGCTGCTGTCTTTGTTTGTTGTTGGCAGTGCTGCTGTCTTTGTTTGTTGTTGGCAGTGCTGCTGTCTTTGTTTGTTGTTGGCAGTGCTGCTGTCTTTGTTTGTTGTTGGCAGTGCTGCTGTCTTTGTTGTTGGCAGTGCTGCTGTCTTTGTTTGTTGTTGGCAGTGCTGCTGTCTTTGTTTGTTGTTGGCAGTGCTGCTGTCTTTGTTTGTTGTTGGCAGTGCTGCTGTCTTTGTTTGTTGTTGGCAGTGCTGCTGTCTTTGTTTGTTGTTGGCAGTGCTGCTGTCTTTGTTGTTGGCAGTGCTGCTGTCTTTGTTTGTTGTTGGCAGTGCTGCTGTCTTTGTTTGTTGTTGGCAGTGCTGCTGTCTTTGTTGTTGGCAGTGCTGCTGTCTTTGTTTGTTGTTGGCAGTGCTGCTGTCTTTGTTTGTTGTTGGCAGTGCTGCTGTCTTTGTTTGTTGTTGGCAGTGCTGCTGTCTTTGTTTGTTGTTGGCAGTGCTGCTGTCTTTGTTGTTGGCAGTGCTGCTGTCTTTGTTTGTTGTTGGCAGTGCTGCTGTCTTTGTTTGTTGTTGGCAGTGCTGCTGTCTTTGTTTGTTGTTGGCAGTGCTGCTGTCTTTGTTGTTGGCAGTGCTGCTGTCTTTGTTTGTTGTTGGCAGTGCTGCTGTCTTTGTTTGTTGTTGGCAGTGCTGCTGTCTTTGTTTGTTGTTGGCAGTGCTGCTGTCTTTGTTTGTTGTTGGGAGTGCTGCTGTCTTTGTTTGTTGTTGGCAGTGCTGCTGTCTTTGTTTGTTGTTGGCAGTGCTGCTGTCTTTGTTTGTTGTTGGCAGTGCTGCTGTCTTTGTTTGTTGTTGGCAGTGCTGCTGTCTTTGTTTGTTGTTGGCAGTGCTGCTGTCTTTGTTTGTTGTTGGCAGTGCTGCTGTCTTTGTTTGTTGTTGGCAGTGCTGCTGTCTTTGTTTGTTGTTGGCAGTGCTGCTGTCTTTGTTTGTTGTTGGCAGTGCTGCTGTCTTTGTTTGTTGTTGGCAGTGCTGCTGTCTTTGTTTGTTGTTGGCAGTGCTGCTGTCTTTGTTTGTTGTTGGCAGTGCTGCTGTCTTTGTTGTTGGCAGTGCTGCTGTCTTTGTTTGTTGTTGGCAGTGCTGCTGTCTGTGTTTGTTGTTGGCAGTGCTGCTGTCTTTGTTGTTGGCAGTGCTGCTGTCTTTGTTTGTTGCTGGCAGTGCTGCTGTCTTTGTTTGTTGTTGGCAGTGCTGCTGTCTTTGTTTGTTGTTGGCAGTGCTGCTGTCTTTGTTTGTTGTTGGCAGTGCTGCTGTCTTTGTTTGTTGTTGGCAGTGCTGCTGTCTTTGTTTGTTGTTGGCAGTGCTGCTGTCTTTGTTGTTGGCAGTGCTGCTGTCTTTGTTTGTTGTTGGCAGTGCTGCTGTCTTTGTTTGTTGTTGGCAGTGCTGCTGTCTTTGTTGTTGGCAGTGCTGCTGTCTTTGTTTGTTGTTGGCAGTGCTGCTGTCTTTGTTTGTTGTTGGCAGTGCTGCTGTCTTTGTTTGTTGTTGGCAGTGCTGCTGTCTTTGTTGTTGGCAGTGCTGCTGTCTTTGTTTGTTGTTGGGAGTGCTGCTGTCTTTGTTTATTGCTGGCAGTGCTGCTTTCTTTGTTTGTTGTTGGCAGTGCTGCTGTCTTTGTTTGTTGTTGGCAGTGCTGCTGTCTTTGTTGTTGGCAGTGCTGCTGTCTTTGTTTGTTGTTGGCAGTGCTGCTGTCTTTGTTTGTTGTTGGCAGTGCTGCTGTCTTTGTTTGTTGTTGGCAGTGCTGCTGTCTTTGTTTGTTGTTGGCAGTGCTGCTGTCTTTGTTTGTTGTTGGCAGTGCTGCTGTCTTTGTTTGTTGTTGGCAGTGCTGCTGTCTTTGTTTGTTGTTGGCAGTGCTGCTGTCTTTGTTTGTTGTTGGCAGTGCTGCTGTCTTTGTTTGTTGTTGGCAGTGCTGCTGTCTGTGTTTGTTGTTGGCAGTGCTGCTGTCTTTGTTTGTTGTTGGCAGTGCTGCTGTCTTTGTTTGTTGTTGGCAGTGCTGCTGTCTTTGTTTGTTGTTGGCAGTGCTGCTGTCTTTGTTTGTTGTTGGCAGTGCTGCTGTCTTTGTTTGTTGTTGGCAGTGCTGCTGTCTTTGTTTGTTGTTGGCAGTGCTGCTGTCTTTGTTTGTTGTTGGCAGTGCTGCTGTCTTTGTTTGTTGTTGGCAGTGCTGCTGTCTTTGTTTGTTGTTGGCAGTGCTGCTGTCTTTGTTTGTTGCTGGCAGTGCTGCTGTCTGTTGTTTGTTGTTGGCAGTGCTGCTGTCTTTGTTTGTTGTTGGCAGTGCTGCTGTCTTTGTTTGTTGTTGGCAGTGCTGCTGTCTTTGTTTGTTGTTGGCAGTGCTGTGCTTTGTTTGTTGTTGGCAGTGCTGCTGTCTTTGTTTGTTGTTGGCAGTGCTGCTGTCTTTGTTTTTTGTTGGCAGTGCTGCTGTCTTTGTTTGTTGCTGGCAGTGCTGCTGTCTTTGTTGTTGGCAGTGCTGCTGTCTTTGTTTGTTGTTGGCAGTGCTGCTGTCTTTGTTGTTGGCAGTGCTGCTGTCTTTGTTGTTGGCAGTGCTGCTGTCTTTGTTTGTTCTTGGCAGTGCTGCTGTCTTTGTTTGTTCTTGGCAGTGCTGCTGTCTTTGTTTGTTTGTTTGACTTGTTTTTTAGGGGAGGGGATATTTTTTTATGCGCACTTTGTTACTGGAAATGTTAATAACAGTTCGTTGAAACTTCTTGGAGGCAACGCTCTTAAATAATAAGACTTCAAATTTATCAACCAAAAGAAGTAATTGGTTCCAGCAAACAAATAGTATAAGTGCATGGCTTTGTACATCGATTTCTCGGCAAATATGTAGATTTACACCCTCCTGTTCCATTTCTTGGTTCTTTCCGTGGTTAGGGATAGGGTTAGGGATAGGGTTAGGGTTAGATGGTCTTTTCTTTTGCCACAAGCATGTGTTTTTTGGTCAAAATCATCTCTCTTTTTTGCATTAAATCGCTGCCGTATTTATATAGCGCCTTTCTTTGGAATTAAACTCAAGGCGCTCACATTCACTGATTCACACGCAATTTGGGCTAACATACACATTCATTCAATCATCATCTAATTAATGTGAAAAGGTAGAGAGAGAAAGCTCTTTGAAACAAGTGAGTTTTATTTGGGTTTTGAAAGCGGGAAGTGCTGAATTGTGACGGAGGTGAACAGGCAAGGAGTTCCAGACAGTGGGGGCGCAAAAACTAAAACTGCGTTGTCCAAAAGACTCTTACAGACGCTCTTACAGTTTTATCCAGAAACATTCTTTGTTTATGTTTTAGAAACCTCCAACTCTCTCTCTCTCTCTCTCTCTCTCTCTCTCTCTCTCTCTCTCTCTCTCTCTCTCTCTCTCTCTCTCTCTCTCTATCTCTATCTCTCTCTATCTATATATATATATATCTAACCGAACATAATAAAAACAAATCAACAACTAGAAATAACTGTGGCATTTATTTAATGATCTATCAATCTATCTGTACCTCTATCTCTCTGTTTACTATCTATCTCTCACTCGCTCATACAGAGAGAGAGGAGGGGGGTAGCAGAGAGAGAGAGAGAGAGAGAGAGAGAGAGAGAGAGAGAGAGAGAGAGAGAGAGAGAGAGAGAGAGAGAGAGAGAGAGAGAGAGAGAGAGAGAGAGAGAGAGAGAGAGAGAGAGAGAGAGACGTGGGAAGAGAGGGGTGAGGGGCAGGGATCGTTTCAGCTTCGCCTTTATCGTTCAATCAAAAACTATTCTAACCAATTACCGGGAAGCCATGAGATCCCAACCATGGAGGCATGCTGTCATGACATTTGCCTTAACAATGCCAATTGACACACGACTCAAAGTCGGAAGACAAAATAAAAGACTCAAGGGTGCAAGCCATTCGAACAGTTTTCCTGACCTTAGTTAACACGTGACGATGCCCTTAAAGATACACTGACGCACCACGATTAAGTCCCTTGTTTTTTTCTGGGTAGATGTGACCCACATACACATGTCCCCAACTTCAAATTGAGGCTGCTCTTTAAAATGATGTTTCGGTTTGAATTTGGGGGCATTTGCATGGGAGTGAGACCTGGTCAAAGCAAGAATTCTTTCCAGCTATAAGAGGAAAAACACGTGAAACCCGTGATTTTGACACGTGATCTGGTGGATCTTTGATGTCTTTGAGCGAAAGAACATTCCCTGCCTCTGAAAAGATAGACACAGCATGGACAAATGTGACCGGGTTTATGCAAATGCATCCCTGATGTAGAAATGTGTTCTATTTTAATGTTTGAACTATGATTGATTTACCGTTCATCTTCTACGTGCCACCACAAATGTCTAATTTCC
>CM065685.1:4254738-4262238 GCA_017654935.2 Phymorhynchus buccinoides | reverse complement strand
CTTCCACCCATGATACCACTAGTCCCACATACCGCTTGTCCCACACTGTCAATCTTCCACCCATGATACCACTAGTCCCACATACCGCTTGTCCCACACTGTCAATCTTCCACCCATGATACCACTAGTCCCACATACCGCTTTCGATGATCGTCGCATCATCTTTGATGAACACATCAGCCTAGAAAGACCTTACATCAAAGAATACAGTTTGTTTTATTGAAAATGAGAATTTGGGTACGTAACTTTAAAAAACAAATTTGATATCTGGCTGTCTAAATTAATATAAGAATTCAAGAATACCCCAAATCACGAATTTGCTACAAAGATTTCAGGGAAGCCCACTTAAGTGCCTTGAAGCCCGTGTGTAGAGCAATGGATAGATCACAATGTATTGAAATTACACTCAAAGTAAAGTGCCTTGAAGCCCGTGTGTAGAGCAATGGATAGATCACAATGTATTGCAATTGCACTCAAAGTAAAGAAGAGGTATAGCTTTTGACGTTCCATGTGGTAAAAACCTTTTTAAAACATCATTAGTACCAAAATGCGAATGAGGAACATTCTCACTTTCAGTGAAATATACTATAGAACCTGCACGTGACAATGTCAAAGGCTACCAAACCTTCTGCATCTAAAATGTTTTATAATATCTGTCTGTTCACATCTGCTGTGGACTGACCGTCGATGCACACTTCTAGCTGATCGTCGCATCATGTGTGATGAACGGGTCGGCCTTGAAGGACCTTACATCAAAGAACGGAAAACTTTGCCCATGAAAAATGCCACTTTGTATAGAACTTCTATGCATAGTATGCTGTTTGTTTGTTCGCAGGTATCATGGATAGCTCACCGAAGCAAACGTCTAACTCACGATGATCGTTGCATCATCTCAGATGAGCGGGTCAGCCTAGAAAGACTCTACATCAAAGAACGAACATTTTGCACTTGAGAAATGTCACTTTGCATAGAATTTCTGTATCTTCTTCTTCTTCTTCTTTTTCTTCCGCGTCCCCAGGCCATGCGGCCATAATGGGATTTCTTATTCTAATATTTGTTTGTATGTCGTCCTCTCCACCATTGTTGATGCGTACTGTGTGGGTGAAGGGTCATAAAGGCGAACCTGGCACATTCTTTATTGAGGATGATGCTTTGTTTGCTGCCCTTTGGCTCTGATCCACTCGTTGCTAGGTGATTGGTATCGTAATCAACTTTGGTGGAGGGGAGTTAATTAAAAAGAGAGTTATCCCCTTTGTTCAATTTCGTTATCTCCTCTCTCTTAGCCTCACTATTTCATTCTTTGATTAATCTAATATGCTGTTTATGTGTTCACAGGTCGTGTGGATCGATCACCGAGGCAAGCTGCTCACCTTCGAGGACCGTCGCATCATCTCTGATGAGCGGGTCAGCCTGGAGAGGCCCTACATCAAGGAGTGGAACCTGCACGTGCGCAGCGTGCGCCCTTCTGACGAGGGCCGCTACATGTGTCAGGTGAACTCTGACCCCGTACAGGTCAACCCCGTCAACCTCAAGGTGCATGGTGAGTGGACACAGGGAGAGTGAGAGAGAGGGAGAGTGAGAGAGAGAAGGAGGGAGAGTGAGAGAGAGAAGGAGGGAGAGAGAGAGAGGGAGGGAGAGAGAGAGAGGGAGGGAGAGAGAGAGGTCGAAGTCGAAAGATGTATTCATGGAAGGCCAAAGCCCCATATGAATGAGGGGCAGAACAATTGCAGATATAATAGAAGGAAAAACCCACAATACAATGACTATATAACAACCGACTCAACAATTAGCTCGAATGCTTTATATAAATATAGTGCCAGTTAATACACAGTTCTCTCGTTACTTGATGCCATCAACAAACAGAATCTAAACAAACATGGATATGAATACAACTTTTTTGGAATATATTTTACGAGAGAGAGAGGGAGGGAGAGAGAGAGGGGGGGAGGGAGAGAGAGGGAGGGAGAGAGAGAGAGAGAGAGAGAGAGAGAGAGAGAGAGAGAGAGAGAGAGAGAGAGAGAGAGAGAAAGAGAGAGACAGAGAGAGAGAGAGAAAGTGACAGAGAGAGCGAGCATTTTTGACAGTTTTATTATCATCACCATAAAAGTTCTCATGACAAGGAAGTAAGCAAATTATGTCAACTTAATAACACATCAGGCATAGAAAACATTTTTTTTTATTTCAACAATAATGTGAAAAATGATTCGTAAATGTAGAAGTCTGAAAAAGGAAATGTCATAAACGCCTTCGTCTATATTAGCATGTAAACAACATCCCTTTTTTATTTTTCATTTCCTCTCTCTTGAGAGAGGGAGAGAGAGAGAGAGAGAGAGAAGAGAGAGAGAGAGAGAGAGAGAGAGAGAGAGAGAGAGAGAGAGAGAGAGAGAGAGAGAGAGAGAGAGAGAGAGAGAGAGAGAGAGAGGAGGAAGGAAAGAAGAGGAGAAAGAAAGAAAGAAAGACAAAGAATGAATGGAAAAAAGAGAGAGGGAGATAGAAAGAAGCAACAGAAACAGTGAAGAAAACAAGATGAATAAGAAGAACGGAAAGGAAATCGAGAGAACGAGAGACAGACAGGCGGAGAGAGAGAGAGAGAGAGAGAGAGAGAGAGAGAGAGAGAGAGAGAGAGAGAGAGAGAGAGAGAGAGAGAGAGAGAGAGAGAGAGAGAGAGAGAGAGAGAGACGGACAGAGAAAGACAGAGAGAGAGAGAGATTGTGAAAAATTGAAGAGAATAAAAATGAAAGAAAGAGCAAGAATCAACCAGATTTGGTTTCAAATTTCTCCTGTTGATTTGGTGCTTCATTGAGGGCCTCCGTTAAATTATCGTGTTGCGAGCTGGCTTATAACGAAACACACACTTGCACTTCATATTCCAATTATATTTTATATCCTCGCAGAACGCATCATAACTGTTCATTGCTGTAGATTAGAATAAGATAATTTCTGAATGAAATTGGCTGGAATTATAATTCCAATTTTCCTTTTGTTTCTCTCCAATAAACACAACAGTTAACATTGACTAGGTAACAAAACCTTTGTTTCATTTCTGATTTTATTTTCATTTTCTTTTAGTGGAATAGTTAAAAACGGTCATTATGAAACAACGCTTATTTTTTGTGTCCTAATTTTCTTTGTCGGAGATGAGGTAACAAGATATGATTCCTGTTTTATATTAATTTCGTTTATGTTCATACACCGCATCTGCGAATACCTGTCCTATTATATACAGGACATAAAATTACTGAGATAATTGTGATAAAGCTAATAGAAAAAAATATATTATTAGCACTGCGAACTTTGCAACCCGGAACATTAATATTTTAAAGATCGACATCAATAATGGGGAAAAATGCATACGTACTTTCGGATCATGTCCAACTCTAAATATACCTCTGCACGTTAGAAACCATGAGTTCAAGATAGAATGGCCCCACCACACGCACAAGACAAATGATATGACGGTCAGACTGACAGACACACAGACAGACAGACAAGACAGACAGAGAGATTGACAGACGAAGAGGCATGAAAAGGGGTTTTAATAGAATAAAGAAGTGGGCTTACAGTTAATCTAGAAACTAAAGACTGTTAGTTACATCAACACTGTGAGACGTGTACATAAATTTCCTGACATTTTCAGTAAATTTACGAACTTACTTTTACACTCGGAGATTTTGTAAATTTCCTAAAAAATATCAGGAAATTTGCAAATTTCCTTTAAAAAAATATCAGGAAATTTGCAAATTTCCTGTTTTGGAAGG
The DNA here is from genome assembly GCA_017654935.2 of Phymorhynchus buccinoides. NCBI lineage: Eukaryota > Metazoa > Mollusca > Gastropoda > Neogastropoda > Raphitomidae > Phymorhynchus > Phymorhynchus buccinoides. The sequence goes on along the minus strand of CM065685.1, from coordinate 4,258,480 downwards.
CCAAGAAATTTGCAAATTTACTGTTGATTCTTTTTTTCGATTTCTGAATCAGTATGAGGAATTTCGCAATTTTACTGAAAATCATCTTCCAAACTTCAGTAAGTTTGAGGGGAAGAACGTGCATGCAAAATTCAGGAAATTTGCAAATTTGCTGTTTTTTGGGTTTTTTTTTTTTAATTTACTGTAACATATAGATTAAAAACCCTTGACAGCCGGAGAATACGTATTTAAGGAGGGAAAAAAAAAAGTCAAAAGAAGATTATTAGAGACAATCTGGCCAACTAGTCTGAAGATTTAAACCTTTAGACAGTTTTAAAGCCCACCCACCCCAATGTATTCAAAATGATCCCCCTTCATCTGATGACATCATCGGTGACGTCATCAAGCACGTAGCTGATACCCTACAGTGGCATTGGGGGGCAGTTAGTTGTAGACATTGCTATCAATGCTCTGATGCCCTACAGTGGCATTGGGGGGCAGTTAGTTGTAGACATTGCTATCAATGCTCTGATGCCCTACAGTGGCATTGGGGGGCAGTTAGTTGTAGACATTGCTATCAATGCTCTGATACCCTACAGTGGCATTGGGGGGCAGTTAGTTGTAGACATTGCTATCAATGCTCTGATGCCCTACAGTGGCATTGGGGGGCAGTTAGTTGTAGACATTGCTATCAATGCTCTGATGCCCTACAGTGGCATTGGGGGGCAGTTAGTTGTAGACATTGCTATCAATGCTCTGATGCCCTACAGTGGCATTGGGGGGCAGTTAGTTGTAGACATTGCTATCAATGCTCTGATGCCCTACAGTGGCATTGGGGGGCAGTTAGTTGTAGACATTGCTATCAATGCTCTGATGCCCTACAGTGGCATTGGGGGGCAGTTAGTTGTAGACATTGCTATCAATGCTCTGATGCCCTACAGTGGCATTGGGGGGCAGTTAGTTGTAGACATTGCTATCAATGCTCTGATGCCCTACAGTGGCATTGGGGGGCAGTTAGTTGTAGACATTGCTATCAATGCTCTGATGCCCTACAGTGGCATTGGGGGGCAGTTAGTTGTAGACATTGCTATCAATGCTCTGATGCCCTACAGTGGCATTGGGGGGCAGTTAGTTGTAGACATTGCTATCAATGCTCTGATGCCCTACAGTGGCATTGGGGGGCAGTTAGTTGTAGACATTGCTATCAATGCTCTCCTATTTTCCGTTGGAAGTGTAGTCTGTGCTGGCTCCTTCAACATCATTGACCAGAACCAGAACATACGAGAGAGAGAGAGAGAGAGAGAGAGAGAGAGAGAGAGAGAGAGAGAGAGAGAGAGAGAGAGAGAGAACACTGAACACTGACAGATTTTAATTGCACATCGGCCATAGGCCACACTACAATGCAAGGGAGGGGTTGGGGAAGTCGAGGGGTAATATATGAAAAAGAAAACAAAAACTACATAAGGAAAATAGTCACCAAGCCAAAAAGGTAATTATACACAAACAAGCATCTTTGGTATTCAATCACTATTAGTAGTAACAATGGATGCATGATGTAAGCCTAAAGTTAATATATTCAATGCAAAATAAGAACACATCTTTTTCAATTAAAACATACAAACATACATCTACAGTTTTTCTCTTTGCCTTCTACTAATGGCATGAAAAACATACCGAGAAACTTTATGTCTTTGAATTTCATTAGATGCTTTCATAAGGATATGAAAAGGCAGATGTTCAACGTCTTTAAGAAATTTAACCCTGAGGTCTTGATACTGAGGACATTTGAATAAGAAATGGGATTCATTTTCAATTTGATTTCTACAAAAAGGACAAAATCTATCTTTTCAGCTGTGCTGTAACGGTAGTTATTGTTGTTTAATGGTAAAGCATTTAATCGCAGTTGCGTTATGGCTACACGAAAGCAGTATGTGTTCATATCCATAATATATCTTTCTTTTTCAAATATAATCTTGAAATTTCTGTAATTTTCATATCTGTCACTTTCTGTGATGGCACCAGACCATTCTTGAATGAACATATCAATGAGGCATTGTTTGAATATACGCAGAAAACATTTTACATCACCAACTCCTTGTTGTAGCCAGATAAAATTAAAGCCTGTTTCACATAAAATTGTCCTTATTTTCGAAACCCAACATTGCTTACCGGATCTGTCTAATTCAAATAACATTAAATATGATTTGTATGGCAATCTATCGACATTCATTTATAATAATTTAAACCAGTATTTTAAGGATGCAACATACGAGTTTATATAAAGTGGGTACCTGCCTAAATATCCGTAAACCATTTTGCTAGGTGAGCGAGAGAGAGAGAGAGAGAGAGAGAGAGAGAGAGAGAGAGAGAGAGAGAGAGAGAGAGAGAGAGAGAGAGAGAGAGAGAGAGAGAGAGAGAGTACCTAGATTCCGACCTCCCCCCCCCCCCCTATCCAATCCTCTCTCAATCCTCTTCCACCCTCTTCCATCCTCTCTCTTCACGTGCCCAGTTCTTTTTTTTTCAAGCCCAAAATATTTTTCATGAAAGTTGGATCATCTGGGCGGTTGACTTCAGGCGCCTTCGGGGCAAAAGGGAAGTCATTTTTTCTCCTCTCTCTATATATCTCTCTTTCTCTGTGTGTCTGTCTGACTGCTTGTTTGTCTGTCTGTCTGTCTCTGTCTCTTTCTCTCTCTCTCTATCCCTCTATCTCTCTCTCTCTCTCTTCCTCCTTCTCCTCCTTCCCATTTCCCATCACTTCCTATATAATTACCCCCCTCACTCACCCTCACTCATGTTTGTATTCTATGTTCGTATATGTACAAAGGTGCTACCTTTATGTTCAAATCTGTATGTGTAATATCTGCCTTGCCATGTTTGTATTCTATGTTCGTGTATGTACCAGGACAGATTGGAAGACTAGGCGTTGCCTAAAATCTTTATCCTTGAAAAAAAAATAAAGTTCAAGTTTTCAAGTTTTCAAAGTTTTCAAGTTTTCACTCCTCACCCCAGGTTTTCAATCCCATTTACTCCTGGTCCCTCTCAAGTCATTTTTTAGGTAGTGCCCTTTTTTCTTTTTTTGTTCCTTTCTCTCTTTCTTTCCTTCTTTCTTTGTCTCTCTCTCTCTCTCTCTCTCTCTCTCTCTCTCTCTCTCTCTCTCTCTCTCTCTCTCTCTTCTCTCTCTCTCTCTCTCTCTCTCTCTCTCTCTCTCTCTCTCTCTCTCTCTCTCTCTCTCTCTTTCGTTCTTTCTTTCTCTCTTTCTTTCCTTCTTTCTTTATTTTCCCTTGCTTCCCTCCATCTCATCAGCTGAGAATGGCATATTCCTAATGCACCACCCCTCGTTTTGATAGATTTCATTTTTCCTTTCTTTGATTGGCACGAAGGGGGGAGGGGAGGGGGCGAAAGGAGGGAGTATGAGAGGGGGTAGGGGAGTGCTGAAGACAATGATGGGGAAAATGATTGAATTTGGCCTAGAGAAATCTGCAATAGTCATAGGCATGATAATGTCCTTATTCTACGATCATTTGGCGTTCAGAACAGGGGGAGGGGGGGGGGGGGTATGGTTACTCTTCGTTCTAGTATCTTTCATCTTCGTTTCTGTGCCTTCCTTTGTTGTATGAACTGACCATTAAAGTCTGTGTTCAGGGGCCTATTTTTAGAAACATGTTTACTGACCATTCATTTTCAAAACGTTGACCGGAAGAATGCATGCATTTCTGAGCACCAACCTTTAACGAGACAACGCCCAATATACCTTTCAAACATC
>CM065685.1:4229738-4244738 GCA_017654935.2 Phymorhynchus buccinoides | reverse complement strand
CCATAGGGAAGAAATTTTGGGCTTCACCCAACAAAAAAAGAGGAAAGTCTTTTCCAGTTTCATTTTCAAATTGCTCATTGAGCGAGTCGGACCAGGAGTCCACCACTCCCCTTGAGAAACCGCTGTCAGCGGGAGCAAAAACTGTCCTTGATGACAGTGTCTTTTTGACCTCGGTGGAGGACAATGGGTCCTTCACCGAAGTACATTCAAGAAAAAAGAAAAGATCTAGAAGAGAAAGGGGGTCCAGTGACCTCCTGGATGAAGGGGTCCTGGACCCTCAAAAAATATCCCCTGAAGGAAAAAAACTCAGGGACGATTTCAAGTCAATGGAGGAAGCCTCCAACCCACTTTCTCCCCCGTCCGGGAAATCCACCCAAGAAAATAGTACAGGGGCCCTTCCTCAGACTGGCAATGATACTCTGGCCGGGCCACAAGCGTGTGGCTCGAGCACAGTGTTAGAAAGCACTCCTGTATCCGCAGAGATTGAGCTGGTGGAATCAGTCTGGGGAAAAACACCGACTGTCAACCCAGCTCCTAAACATAACCAGAACCAAAACTTTCAAAAACAAACGAACACCAAAACCGACCCAAGAAACGTGGCACCCCCAGTCTTCCTCAAGTTTCCCATTGTTATGGAAGACCTGGGGACAGGTACAGCAAAATTTCGGGCTCTTGGGCCCAATTCCAGTTTCCAACTCTGGAAAAGTACAGTAGGAACCATCCTCAGCCAGCGACCTCTTTCCGCCAATCGCTGGCTGATAGGATGTAAAACACTAAATCAACAACAACAACTTTTGAAACAGAAATCTCTAGCAGGAATACATATCAAATGTCATATCCCAGCAGCTACAACCGAGGGTGTAATCAAAGGCATTGCCACATCAGAGAACATTAACAATTTGATTCCCCACATCCAGAATGCCAGACAAGCCACTCGTCTGAAAAATAAGGATGGCACGCCATCAAGAGCTATTAAGATCACTTTTGACTTGCCCACTCTCCCACCTACAGTAAAAATTCAAGCAGAAGAATTTGTAGTTCACACATATGTGGCACCGGTCCGTAGGTGTCGCAAATGTGCCCGCCTTGGGCACTCGCAAGACCAATGTAGGTCTAACAGGGAAATCTGTGTGCGGTGTGCCCAGGGCGGACACAACGTTAAAGACTGCTCCTCCAACATCATGAAATGTGTTAATTGTGGTGGAGGCCACTCGAGTGCCTACCTCGGGTGCCCAGAGTACCAGGCTCGCCTCAGAGCAAATAAGATAAGAGGAGCCTCTTTCATACCGTTCTCGGAGGCAATTCGTAGAGCAAAAACACAATTGAAAGAGGAAAAGACAGAAAGGGAAAGTATGAAACCACCTCCCTCACCTCCGCCTCAGGTAGATACCCTTTGGAGAACAGAGGAGAGGATACATATCCCCCATTCAGGGAGCTATGCAGCAGCCCTTCAAAACCGTACCACCACCACACAAAAAACCGCCAGTCATATACAACATGAAATAATAACCAACACTCCTTCCACTCCAACGAAAACTTCCAAACCAGTTGTCTCATACAAAATAAAAAGAACAAGAATAAACAGCAACAGAATTCGCTCTTTAAAGCTCAAAGCTAACAATCTGAAAGCCTCTCTCTCCAAAACCATCTCAGAGACGAGAATACAACAGATTGTTGCGGTAGAAATCCAAAAACAAACTCAGTCCATGATTACAACAGTCACTGAATACATGGATAAACTCATGACAACTTTCAACCAAAAACAGCAAACATCAGTCCAAATCTCAGATGTCATTCCTTCCACTCCTACAACCTTAAACCTTGAACAGTTTGCTAAAGCATCCTCAAATAAGCCCCCGAGAGAGCAGATTGTAACACAAATTCTCATATCATTAGCTAAAGCCAAAACTACTAACAAACCCTCACTGTTACTGGATGGCCTGGCTGCCCTCTTCCCTGTAGGGGCGGGCACACCCCCATCAACCCTTTCCAAAGACACTAGTTTACTCAGTCTGGCCAACTTGGTCTGCGATAATAGTCCTATTGGCAGAGGCAGAAACAGACTTACACCATCAACTACAAGTAGAACTGACCGTCCTTAAAAACAAATCAAATAAACTACCAGAACAAGTCAATTCCCGGGACCCCGAATATGGGGTCCCACAACACCCCTTTTGGTATTCTACAATGGAATTGCAGAGCAATAAACAGTAATATAGACTTCCTAATAAACTTCTTAGCCACTAATCCCACAAAATATCAAATCCTTTGCCTACAATCTTTAAACATTGAATACTCAGGCCTTCCTAAGATAGAAGGCTTCCAATTTCCACCTACAGTTAACAGTACGAGAGGACGAATCAAAACTGCCACTTACGTCCGTTCAAATATATATTACCAAAAAACTACTCCCCCTACTGTGGACGTTCCTTCACTAAGATATTCCAATAGTATTCAAATTTCAATAAACGACAAAACGACTAACATACTAAACATTTACTTTCCACAGCCATATGAGAAGACTCCTACTTCCAACTGGTTAAGTTCCCTCACCCCCTCCGAAAACTGGATAATCGTAGGAGATTTTAACACTCACCACCCCCTCTGGGAAGCTGGGTGTAAGGTTACCAGTTCAGGGGCATCCAAACTACTCGATGAAATAAATAATTCTGATCTAATCCTGCTAAATGATGGGTCTCCCACTAGATATCCTGACGTGCCTGGCCACAGATTAACAGCTATAGACCTAACACTGATAAGTCCTGTGTTGGAAAGAAACTATACATGGACACCACTGGCGGACCCCTTAGGGTCCGATCATAAACCTATATCTATTATTTTAAATAGTACTCCAGACCCACCAGAAGAAGAACATATCCCTAAATATATTTATGAAAAAGCTAACTGGGAACTCTTTCAATCACAACTTACTACAAATACAATATTAAACTTACAAGATGACAATCTAGAAACTTATTACAATAACATACGCAATACTATTCTTAAGGCAGGTAATACAGCCATTCCGACCACCAAAAAGCAGGGGGAGGGGTATTGCCCCACAAAAAACAACCCCTGGTGGAATGAAGAATGTGCTGCTGCAGTTAAAACTAAACACAATGTTAGTAACACCTTTAATAAATTCCCAACAATAGAAAATTTCACTTTAAAAAAAGAAGCTGAATCGTATAGTAAAAAAATGGTTGCTAAAGCCAAACTAGAATACTTTTATAAAATTAAAATCACAAATTTTAGAGATTTAGGGAATGCCTGGAAAAGACTCAAAAAGCTACGTAGAGGAGGCATTCCTACTCAAATTAGAGTCCAAAATAATGGTAAATTAACAACTTCAAACAAAGAGACAGCGGAAGCTTTAGCAGATAATTTTTCGAAAAGTAGCCAAACAAACACCCTTCCCATTGCAGAACAGGTACGAAGGAAACAAATACTAAAACCTAATAAGTCCACAAATAATTCACATGTTATAAATGCTCCCCTCAATTATGCCGAGCTCGCTATGTCCCTACGTTCAATAAGGAAAGTAAATAAAGCAACAGGAGGGGATCCCATCTCCTACCAGCTTATTAAAAAATTACCCCAATCATTTTTAAATATCCTCCTGCACTTCTACTCCAGGTGCTGGGAGGAGGGAGAGGTCCCACAAGCGTGGAGGGACGCACAGGTGATTGGGATCCTGAAACCTGGGAAACCAAAACAGGATCCCAAGAGCTTTCGTCCTATCTCCCTCACCCCTCACCTGGGTAAGGTGTACGAGAGAATCGTTAGAAAACGATTAGAATATTTTCTACAAAAAAATAATACGTTACCCTCATTCCAGGCAGGCTTCAGGAAACATCGAAGCTGCATGGAACAAGTATGCAAGCTAACGTCTCATGTCAGAAAAGCATTTAGTAGAAGAAAAAGAGTCCTAGTGACCTTCTTTGACATTAAGGGAGCCTATGACTCCGTCTGGCATGAGAAACTGCTTCAAAAAGTTAGCGAACTCGGCATAGAGGGGAATCTATTCAATTTTATCAGTTCCTTCCTCCAAAACCGTACTATCACAGTCAAAGTAGGCCAGGCACTGTCCAGGACCTACACGATCGACATGGGAGTCCCTCAGGGTAGCATAATTGCACCTACTCTTTTTAACGTCATGCTGCATGATATGAAGTCGATTCCCCTTAAGGGAACAAGTATTTCCATGTATGCTGACGATATAGCAATCTGGACACAAACGCCTAGACAAATAAACTCTCTAAAAAATGACAAAATTTTTAAACAACACCAACAATACACTACAGATATAGCCACCTACTTAAGAGTGAACGGCTTTGCGCTATCTCTAAACAAATGCCAGTTCATGATATTTACAAATCAAAACATTAAAACCAACGTCTCTCTAGACATATTGGGAACTAAGGTTACCCTCAGTCCACAGGCCACCTTTTTAGGTATTGTACTAACCCCCACCTTATCGTGGGGTGCACACGCCCAGCACTTAGTCAAAAAAGCATCGAGAGCCCTAAACTTTATAAAGATCATCTCTAAAGAACCATGGGCAAAGGATGCCAGACTATTAACTTACTTAACTAGAGCGTTAGTTCGCGGTCGACTGACTTTTGGTATGGAGGTTTTTTACTCCATGCCCAAAACATTCTTTAAAAAGATACAAGCAACAGAAACAAGAGCTCTTAAAATAGCCATGGGTATCCCCCGGTATGCAAATAATAAACTAGTCTATAGGGATGTAGACTGGCTGCCCTTGGATAAATACATGAAATTCTATTGCGCTTGCACCCTAACAAGACTATACTCTAATAAACAGGGCTCCGCAGAAGAGTTTTATGCGGATTACAAAGAAACCTCCAGCATAGTCCAAGGCAGACTAAAATTGGACAAAAACAAAATTAAATATTCTAAGGTAGTCGACCTTTTCGACTATACAAACACACTATTTAAGGAGGCAGGGGTTACAGTGGAGGAGGTGACGGACCAGTCCCAGCAAGTATTCCCACAGTGGGAACTAGAGTCCCCCACGTACGATACCTCTTTGCATCTTAAATATTCTAAACATAACAACCCTAACCTTATTTCAGCAGCAGCAAAAGAACAAGTTTATAGTTTTAAAAATCACTTACAAATTTTCACAGACGGTTCTAAAATAAATGGCTGCACAGGATGCGCTTTTACAATCCCATCTCTAAAGATTCTAAAACGTTATAAATTAAATAAGAACACATCAATTTTTAGTGCAGAGCTCTGGGCTATACTGGAGTCCTGTCACTATCTAAACAACCTACCAAATTATCCAAGAAGTGTAGTCTTGTTCACAGACTCTTTATCCTCGATAAAGGCCCTTGAGGGCAATACAAACAAAAGACTAGACATCATTAATGAAATAAGACTCATAATCCATCAACTAAAGTTAAAAGGAATAGAGATTATGCTGTCGTGGATTCCCTCACATGCAGGGGTCTACGGTAATGACCTCGCTGACCGCGAGGCCAAGGCAGCAGCACAAAATAAGGACGGTCCCATCATAAATATTAAACTATCTACAGAAGAAATAAAAACCCAACTGAAATCTGCAACTTCAAAAGAATGGAAAGAACAACTAAAAACGTATGCTGCCTCCAAAGGAGTGGATTTTAACATCGTAAAGAAAGGATTATTCCTCAACGTCCCCTTCCCAGTACAATCTACCATCTTTAGACTAAGAACAAACGCAATTCTCTCCAAATTCAACCCCAGACATTGTCTTTGTGGACAAATTATAGATATAAAACACTTATTCAACTCGTGTACTTTTATTGAGGCGGAGCTGGGGGAGTGCTTGCAGAGAGCAGACACTCTTAAGGTTCCGTTTCAGGAGAAACATATTTTAAATAACAATTCTGAGGGATGGGCCCCTCTGCTGTGGTTAATCGAGGACCTCTCCAAGGCATCCTTTGGCCATCTGTTTTAATCTCTTAACCAAGTTTTAAGGTGTGCAAATGACACCAGTATAAATATTTTATGGTAAAACCGCTACGTAGTAGTCACGCTGCCCATATAAATTTATTGGGATAGCCTAGGGTCCCCCCGCTTAAGGTCCCTGACTACGCCACCCCTCTGCCCTACTCAAGGAGGAGGGGTCCCTCTCCCTCCCTCCCCTTGGTGGGATATTGAGTGAGTCGTATGCTCTCTTTTAAAATTAATGTTTTATAGGTGATTCTGTTTATAAACAGCACCTAATCCCCACCGGATCTCAGCTTGGGGGGGATGGGGGGCGGGAGGGACTTTGTCCCCCCGCCCCTCTTCCCCTCCCGGCCAAATAAAAATTTTCCCGTGTAAAATAACCCTATTTTTTAAACAAAACAAAAAAACTTTTCCTGGGCTGGGCCATTAGGCGCTGTGGGCTGACAGCCCAGGAATATAAGATAGTATCTTTTAAATTGGTTCAGTGGGGACCAGTCACCTTTTACTCAAATAATAACCTTGTTCTATGGCTTCGGCCTCTATAGGAGTGTAACATTTGTTACAATAAATATTTTTTAAAAATAAAAAGGAATAGTGTTTTGTAAACACAATGTAAATATTTTTTTATATAGACCTTCTTTGAAGTTTTAAAATTTTGTTGTTGTTGTTCTTAAAAAGGGTGGTCCTGAAATTTTAATCTCAACTTATCCCCCTAAGTTTGCTTAGGAAAATTTCTTTTAAAATAAAGTATTTTATCTCAACAAACTCTTTTAACCGCAGGTTAGACCAGACATGGTGGAACTCAATAAATTATTTATAAAAAATACTCTAAACTAAAAGCAAAAAAATAAATAACTTCTTTTTCTTTAACTGCACTAAAATAAAAACTTTAACTTTATAAAAAGAAATGTCCCACATGGAATTTTCCGAGAGGACGTACAAGATGCTGAAAAGTAGCTAGAGCAAAAACTTTTGGTACCAGAACCGGAGTTTATGCCTACTAACCCTTTTGTCTATTTTTAGTAGGAAACCTATGGGCCGCAATCTTGCACTATTTTTAGTAGGAAACCTATGGGCCGCAATCTTGCACTTTATGATACCATTCCTTTCCAGGTGTTGGATGGAGAGTGATGATGGATTGATCACCTTTTATGTTTTACTGATCTCAGTTTGTTAACTGAAATTCAGTTTATTTATTAACTACATGTAGTGCTATTGTACAAGGGAAGCCTTCAAGCCGGTTGGGATTCACTAATTCCCTGCCGACTGAAGCCCCTTGTCTCTAAGCCATAGAGATCTACATCCACCTTCTCCTGTGATTATCAGCAGGGCATCGTGGGCCGGACGATCATCCCGGACTCCACCAAGCACCAAGACGGGATCGCCGCCAAGACGACCCGCACCCAGAATCCGCGAGGAGACCACGCCTGAACCGTGCCATCCCGCGAAGCCGTAATAGGAACGACTGGGAGCTACTCTCACCTGACGAGCAAGCCCAGAACTTCAAACAGCTAAGTCTACCTGACTGCGCCAATCATTTGAACTTTCCTACGGACACCGAATATAATTAGTAACCCTTCCGGCATGGGGCGAACCTTATAGAAAGACAAAAGTCTTGTGAATCCTTTCGGATTTCATTGTGTTTTTATCCATATTTTGTTTTGGCGCCATTGAGCTGCTTTATTATTATTGTTGCATAATCTTATGCAGATTTTGGGAGTAAATAAAATACAAGTGTCAAATAATCCTGAACCCTTTGGTCAGACTGATGAGAGTGGGAGTCTTGTAATTTCATGTAAAACCCTACTTCTCTCTGTCTGCCATTTAGAGCAATTCAACCACTTGTATTTCTTACAACCATCTGACGAGCCAGAACCCGGGCACAAATATAAATTTATTAGATGAAAAGGGGCCGGGAAAGTTGCTCATCTCCCATACCCTAGAGAAGTGGGCTAAAGGCAAATTATCTAAAGTCTTCCCTAGAGACTTAGCCTTTTAACCCATTACCTCGTCACAATAATTATTTGTAGTCCGCCGTACACGAATCTGATGAGATATCTGTATTTTTGTATCAGACATTTTATTTTATTCGTGTATTTGGGTCTACTGGAGTGTATATAGTGAACGAAAATAGTAGCATTATTATTTTTACGGAAGTATTTCACGTGAATCACGACTCACAGACATCGTCACAATCGGATCGTATTGGGGTGAGGTCGTATGCAGTGTGGCTGACCCGTAAGGAAAGAGGTAGCACTGAAACTGCGCAAACACTTGCCGTGAATAAATAGCGTTGACGACGCATTCCTCGGATGAAGGCCAGAAGGAGCTGTCATAGTGGGAATAGAGAAGCCTGGTACTACCTTCTGACTTGCCCCTACGACATGCTGAGTCCAAACACACCTCCGCCAAGAAGACTATTTATTTTAAATGACAAACGTTCTTCTGCGTTCCCAGGCCACATGGCCGCATGTGTCCGGTTTTTCAGTTTTCACTGGTCTCCCCGCTGCGTACAGCCGACACATTCCGATTTCGGAGGAGCTCAAAGGAGAAAATTATTTGGAAGATGTTTCTAAAGACAGGAGAATGGGCCATTAAGTCGGAAAGATAGTAGATGACAGAAAGCAAAGGGAAAAGGCAGAGTCAAAGAGAGGGACAAATTAGAGGAAGTTACAAGCACAGAACTTCCAGAAGGTGCGGTAGCTATTTTTTACTAAAGACCCCCGGGTATCCCCACGGGGAGAGACTCGTGGAGGGCGAGGTCGTCCAGCTCTACGAATGGAGGCACGAGGCATCCACCCACTGCCGTGTTGTTGAACTAGAATTAGTGTACGTATCTGTATGAAATACAGTATGGGTGAGATTGTAACTATCAAAAGCTCTGGCACTGCAGAACACCCCCCCCCCCTCCCACACACCCCACTCCCCACTCCCCACACACCCCCCACCCCACTGTAGGACAATGGTATAGTTTGACACACATCGAATCAAACATCACCGATACAGTGCAAACCCCTATGAATAAAGACTACATTTTGATTTGTTCCTAGAGTCCAACCTAGCACACGGAGTCTGCTCACTGGGTTCTTTATTTTCTGTCTGTTTGTTGCATTTTTTGTTTCTTTAATTTATATTAAAAAAAATTATATTTCACATTTAGGCAAAAAAATGAAAATAATCTTGGCCTATATTGTTTCACCAAGCAACGTTGGTCTACAAATGTGATCATGCTTATCAGCAATGATGTGAAATAATAAGTTCGTTCATATTTTCCAGGTTATGTTACTGAGAGAAAACAAATTACATAAGGGTTTTTTCAATTATGTTTTGATGTTGAGTTTTAGGCCGGGTTCACATTAGACGCGTAAATTCCGTACGGAAAACCCTAAATAAGCGGAAGAAAGAAGGATAAAAGTTTATGCATAATGGGGAAATTCGGACACGTGCGCAAATCTTTTCCCTTCTTTGTTCACTTATGTATGGATTGCGCACGGGTTTCCGCATGGAATATCCTCTTATGTGTGTACACGGCCTTAAACAAAATAAGTATGAACGTGTTGGGGGGGGGGGGGGGGATTCTGAAGCCTACACATTAAGTAAGTTGCTCAATCAGTTATTTTTTGTTGTTTTAAAGCAAAGACAAAGGCGTGGTTTCTTTAGTGGAAGTTAATTTAAAAAAATCAATAAAAAATCCTGCAAATACGAAAAAGGGAGAATGATGTCATAGTGATTGTGGGGTTGCCTTGTTTGGCATTATTCTTTGCCAGAACACGATTTTGTTGATTGATTGATTTATCGTCACAAACCAAAGTGTCGTCAACTGGCGGAGGAGGAGAAGGAAAGCAAAGTAGTGGCACTTCAGTTAACCTGTGGGATCATGACTTCTTAGGTAGTTGATTGTGTATGTGCGCGTGCGTGCGTATGTGTCCATGTGTGTGTGCGTGTGCGTACGCGCGCGTGTGTGTAGTGTGTATGTGTGACGGTTAGGTGGTTGATGGTGTGTGTGCGTACGTGTTTGTGTGCGTGTGTGTGTGTATGTGCGCGCGTGTGTGTGTGTATGTGCGCACGCGCGTGTGTGTGTAGTGTGTATGTGTGACGGTTAGGTGGTTGATGGTGTGTCTGCGTATGTGTGCGTGTGTGTGTGTGCGTTTGCGTGTGCGTGTGTGCGTGTGTGTGTGTGTGTGTGTGTGTGTGCGTGTGTGTATGTGTCTGTGTCATAGTGTGTGTGCGTGCGTGTGTGTTTGGCTGTGCGCACGCGCGCGTGTGTGTAGTGTGAATGTGTGTGTATGCATGCGAGCGTGCGTGCGTGCGTTTGTGTCGTACCGTGTGTGTTTTGTTAAAGCGATGTTCATAGATTTACTGTCATAATCTAAACTGTTCTGAGCCAACTGTAGAGAATTGAGAAACAGAAACCATGCCGTCAATGACATTTTGCATCAATTGTTAGCATCAGTGCCCTCTGACCTTTTCCGGGCCCAAGCATGCCCGCTGCTGGGCGCTTTATACTCTGCATCATACTGGGGTTTTCTGTAAGTAGTAGGTATTAGGTACTTTATAGTCACAGAGGCGTCTCTGTGAAATTCAGGTTGCTCCCACCTGGAGAGCGCGTCGCAGCCAGAGGCGCGCCACCCAATTTATAAAAAAAAATTGCATGCGATTTTTGTATGACTGATAAGGAAGGAAAGGGGGTGGGGGAAAATTTTGACCTAATGACAACTTTTTCGTTGCCACTGGGTTTAACGTGTGCTAAGTGGATGGGTACACACCTCGGTTTATCGTTATCATCCGCAATACTCCACGTTCAGACCGTAAGGCCTAGTGCAAAGTGAGAGGAAAAATCCCCTGTACCCAGGTTCGAACTCGGGTTTACTTGACACGAAGCGAACGCGCTACCACTGTGCCACTCTACACCTCTACACCTGTATTGAGTGAAAAATCAATTGTACACTATCGTGTAAGAAATTTTGACTTATCGTCGTGACATCTTAGAAGTTCTTCTAAAGTCCTATTAAATCCTACTACTTTACAAGGACTTCTAAGATATCGTGATCATAAGTCTTAGGCTATCTCAATGTGAAAACAGGCCCTGGTAACTTGCTTTTTCGTCGTGATTATTTCCGAAATTGTGTGTGCGTGCGCGTGCGCGTGCGTGTGCGTTTGCGCGCGTGTGCGTGCATGCATGTGTGCACGCGTGTGTATGCGTATGTTGACCTATCTGTGATTCTTTGTTCCAGAACCTATTAATGTATCAAAAAACTAGTAAGTTCTCTGACAGTGCTAGTCCCACAGGGAGAGACACGATAATTATGATTGATAATGTACCTAGATTGATGCGCGTGCGTGTGTCTGTTTTATCCAAGAACAGATTGTAAGAATAGGCATTGCCTAAGATCTTCATTCTTGTTAACTCTTTCACCGCCAGCCATTTTTCAGCCCAAAAATACCATTAAACTTAAGTGGGTAGAGAAAAACAAATCTGCAATATTGGGAATTCCTCCGTGACATGTATAACATTAGGCCTATCCTTACCTCCCAAAATTAAGAAAATAGGGTCTTCGGATAACAGACCCTGATTTGATGCCTTTTAGTGACATGGGTGTTAAACCATTGTGGTGCTAAAATGCGACATTGGCAGTGTTAAATAAAGTTGTTCAGTGTTCAGTGTTTATCTTTCTGTTGTTGTCTCAGAACCCCCCCAGATCCTGGAGGACCTGTCCAGCGCCCTGACGGTGGTGGTGCAGGAGGGGGACACGGTGGAGCTGGTCTGCAACGTCACCGGCATGCCTCCGCCCACAGTCACGTGGTACAGGGTCACCACGGGACTCATCATGCACCAGGAGCACCACAGGCAGCCCGCGGGAACCAAGAAACGTCAGTGCTTCTGTCTGTCTGTCTGTCTGTCTGTCTGTCCGTTTCTCTGTCTGTATGTCGAGTGGTACAGGATCACTACTGGACTCATCATGCATCAGGACTACGACAGGAATCCTGCAGGAACCAAGAAACGTCAGTGCTTCTGTATCTGATTGTCTGTCTGTCCGTTTGTCTGTCTGTCTGTATGCCGAGTGGTGTAGAAGCACCACAGGATTCACCATGCAGGACTACTATAATTATGCATCCCGCCGGCACAAAGAAACGTCAGGGATTCTTGTCTGTATCTATGTATGTTTATCTGTCTGTCTGTGTATCGGTCTGTGTGTCTGTCCATCTGTCTGCCTGTGTCTGTTTGTATGTCACGTGGTGCAGAATCAGCTCAGGACTCATCGTGCAGAATGACAATGATATGCATCCCTCTAGCACAGAGAAACGTTGGTTTGACTGTTTCTCTCTCTGTATCTGTCTGTGCGCTTACATAATGTAACCGTTAATTACATACTCTTTCTGAAATTTGGGGATTAAATGTAAATCAACAAGTTGAAAAAGTGCATACCTATGCAATGAAAAGATTTCTTCAAGTACCAATACATCCATCAAACACTGTTTATATGGAGAGACGGGCAGGTACCCCTTATACATTAGAACATTTTTAAGATGTATAAAATACTTGTTGAAACTGTTGAAGCTTCCGCAGTCACGTTTATGCAGGCAGTCTTATGACATGATGTTATTACATATAGAATTAGGTAAAGAGAATTGGGCGTTTAAGGTGAAAACTGTTTTATCAAAGCATGGTTTGGGAGTTGTATGGTTAACTCAAGAAGTAGGCAGTAAACAACAATTTATTTCTGAATTTAAAGATAGAATCATTTGTTCCTATAAGCAAAATTGGCATTCAGACATGGAAAGTAAAGACAAACATCGATGGTTCTTTTCATTCAAAAGTATATTTCAGACAGAAAGGTTTTTAAGTGTAATTACAGATAAATGGCATAGGATAATGTTTGCAAGATTTAGAAACCCTAGGCTTTCATGCAAACAAAAGATGGTTCGATTGTGGTACATCTGCAGAACACCCATGTCCTTTGTGTGGCCATAGTGTGGATGATGAGAGTCATTTTGTGTTCAATTGTGTTGCATACAATGAGGTTCGAAAAACACGTTCGTTCTTTAAATCAGATATTGCTAAAAGACAAGATGTAGCTTTTATTCTATCATCAAAGGATGACCAGGTCAATCAGTCTGTTGCAAAATACATTGCAGAGGCTATGAAAATAAGAAATAAGTAAAGCTTTCTTTTCTAATAAAGAATCGTTTTGAGTGCAAATGTACATGTATACAACTCTAATGTAGTCATTAAGTTTGGGTGGTCGACCAATAATACACTTCTTTTAAAAGATAGAACTTATGGTAAAGGTCAATATTCTCTTCTCTTCATTATAAAACACAAAGGAGGAAACCCTTTAAACAATATATTAGACATCTATTTTCATTTTCATTTTTGGCCACACGGAAATGGAACGATGTGAGCATTAAATAATGTTTTTTGTTGTTTTCCTTCTACTTTATTCTTTTGAATGGACTTTATTGTTTTGATGCTGACAATGGCCATTTTGTATTGTATACTTGTCGATTACCCCCCCTTGTCATAAGACCTATGTTGGTAATGACAATAAATATCAAATTGTCTCTGTGCATATTTGTGTCTGTCTGTCTGTCTGTCTGGCTCAGTCTACAGTCTGTATGCGTGTATGTCTGTCTGTCTGTATGGCTCAGTCTACAGTCTGTGTGCGTGTATGTCTGTCTGTCTGTATGGCTCAGTCTACAGTCTGTGTGCGTGTATGTCTGTCTGTCTGTATGGCTCAGTCTACAGTCTGTGTGCGTGTATGTCTGTCTGTCTGTCTGGCTCAGTCTACAGTCTGTGTGCGTGTATGTCTGTCTGTCTGTATGGCTCAGTCTACAGTCTGTGTGCGTGTATGTCTGTCTGTCTGTCTGGCTCAGTCTACAGTCTGTGTGCGTGTATGTCTGTCTGTCTGTCTGGCTCAGTCTACAGTCTGTGTGCGTGTATGTCTGTCTGTCTGTATGGCTCAGTCTACAGTCTGTGTGCGTGTATGTCTGTCTGTCTGTCTGGCTCAGTCTACAGTCTGTGTGCGTGTATGTCTGTCTGTCTGTATGGCTCAGTCTACAGTCTGTGTGCGTGTATGTCTGTCTGTCTGTCTGGCTCAGTCTACAGTCTGTGTGCGTGTATGTCTGTCTGTCTGTATGGCTCAGTCTACAGTCTGTGTGCGTGTATGTCTGTCTGTCTGTCTGGCTCAGTCTACAGTCTGTGTGCGTGTATGTCTGTCTGTCTGTCTGGCTCAGTCTACAGTCTGTGTGCGTGTATGTCTGTCTGTCTGTATGGCTCAGTCTGCAGTCTGTGTGCGTGTATGTCTGTCTGTCTGTCTGGCTCAGTCTACAGTCTGTGTGCGTGTATGTCTGTCTGTCTGTCTGGCTCAGTCTACAGTCTGTGTGCGTGTATGTCTGTCTGTCTGTATGGCTCAGTCTACAGTCTGTGTGCGTGTATGTCTGTCTGTCTGTATGGCTCAGTCTACAGTCTGTGTGCGTGTATGTCTGTCTGTCTGCCACGTGGTACAGACTCACCACAGGACTCACCATGCATAGAAACAATGATATGCATCCCGCTGGTACAAAGAAACGGGGGTTTTTCTGTCTGTGTGTGCATGTTTGTGTACGTGTCTGTCTGTCAGTCCGTCGCTCTGTCTCTCTGTGTCTGTGTGTCGCGTAGCAAAAATAATATTACTGGATGCATCACGCATAAAGACAACGATATGCCTCCTGTAGGAACCATGAAACGAAAGGTGTTCCGTCTCTCTGTGTGTGTTTTTAACGTCGGAAGACGAATGCCAGTTTTGTCTGTCTGTCTGTCTGTCTGTCTGTCTGTCTGTCTGTCTCGTCCATACGGTTTGATTTTACCCCAAACAAATCCCCTGAGTGTAATGAGTCTATGTTTACATTATTGATTTGTTTTTCTTGTTTATATATTTGCTTTGTTATTATGTGTTTCTTCTTGTCTGTTCCCTGTTATAGACATATGCTCCTGTTGACTTGTTGCTAGCTCATCCTTTTGTTGTTGTTTTCTTGATATCCCTCTACATATCTGTTACT
>CM065685.1:4222238-4224738 GCA_017654935.2 Phymorhynchus buccinoides | reverse complement strand
GTCCACCAGGGTCCGTAGAGTGTCCTGCGGTATGGCCTGCCACTCCTGCTGAAGGAAAAGAATGAGCTGGGCCACGTCAACAGGAGGGGGGGGGTGGTTGTTGGCTACCCTCCGGCCAAGGACATCCCAAAGGTGCTCAATTGGAGCCAGATCGGGTGAACGAGATGGCCACTGCATCCTGATGATCCCCTGTTGCTGTAGATAATCGTCCACGACACGTCCAGTCTGCACGGGCTCTGCGGTGACCTGGAGTTAGGGGTACTCGGACTGCTGGTCTCCGGGAAGACAGCGAGAACTCGTGCAAACGGTTGCAAACTGTCCTTCTGCTGACATTGACGTTCGAAGCCTGCATGAGCTCACGCCTCAGGGTGGATGAGGTGACGGTCCGATTGCGTAGGGCGGACAGCATGAGGAATCGGTCATCCTGTCTGTTGGTACACCGAGGACGACCTGGTCGTGACCGATCCTGTACACTTCCAGTTGCCTGGAACCTCTCTAAGAGACGTTGGATAACGGAGTGAGACACGTTGAGACGCCTGGCAACCTCGCGGCCAGAAATCCCCTCGTCAATCAACGCTAAGGCGCGTCCACGATCTGCAGTGTCCAGTCTTTGCCTATGAGCCATGCTTTTTGAACTGGCTTGAAAGGCTATTCAGTCTACTGATTTATAGCCAAAGACGGCTGAAATGTGTTCATCTTATACGTGCCTTGCACGTGCATCATGAACCAACATGGACACTTCGCCCTTTTTTCAAACACATTTGCTACCACAGCCACACATATTGCAGATTTGTCATGCTTTTGGCACGTGCAGCTGAACCCCATCTTGTAAAGCATTGGGTTGTTTGGTGTTGTGCATCCATTGAGGTGTGTCTGGTCAATGTTTGTAACAGGGTTTGGGTAATTGTTAATTTGTTTCAGGTCTATTAATTACAATAACAAGAAGGGACGTCAAAATGAGAGCTGGACCTTAACTTTTTGCCAGTAGTATATATATTATGCAAATATCTTAGTCTATATGTATACATTAGTCTATATGTATGCATATGATCGTATTTAGAAGAGAGAGAGAGAGAGAGAGAGAGAGAGAGAGAGAGAGAGAGAGAGAGAGAGAGAGAGAGAGAGAGAGAGAGAGAGAGAGAGAGAGATTGTTTCTAACGAACTAAGTCGAACATCGTGGCATCATTTTCATCCAATGCTTGTCATTTATAGACACTTATTCAGTTAGTCCTTCATTTTGTCTGCACGTGCTTGTCTGCCCACTCAAACGTAGCTTTCTGGAAACCCGTGTGGAGCAACAATGATATTCTGTGTGGGGTGGGAAGGTCGATGGAAGCAAAGTAGTAAATAATAAATTATCTTCTCTCGTTTCGTTCAGTTCCGCCGGAAGTGAGGCTGCCGAACCGGAAGATCGGTCAGAGCAAGGGGAAGACAACCATCCTGGAGTGTGTGGTGACGGCTTACCCCCACGCCATCACCGTGTGGAAGAGGAACAACCGCGTCATTGAGAGGAACTCCAAGTACAACTTGGAGGTGTGTGTCTGTCTATCTGTCTGTCTGTCTGTCTGTCTTATCTGCCTGTCTTCTCTGCATGTCCGTCTGTTTATTGCAATCCCATCCACATTAGGTATTAGGTACTTTATAGTCCCAGAGGCGTCTCTGTGAAGTTCGGGTTGCTCCCACTTGGAAAGCGCGTCGCAGCCAGAGGCGCGCCACCCATTTAAAAAAAACCAAATTGCATGCGATTTTTGTGTGACTGGGCCTGTAGTCATAACCGATGGGGAAGGAAAGGGGGGGGGGTAAATTTTGAACAAATGACAAGTTTTTCGTTGCCACTGGGTTTATCGTGTGCTAAGTTCATGGGCACACGGGACCTCGGTGTATCGTCTCATCCGAAAGACTCCACGTTCAGACCGTAAGGCCTAGTGCAAAGTGAGAGGAAAAATCCCCTGTAGCCAGGTTCGAACTCGGGTTTACTTGACACGAGGCGAACGCGATACCACTGTGCCACTCTACGCCTCACATAGATACCATGGCCTTGTTTATTAAATGTTCCGAATCCGAATTCTGTCAGTCCGTCTGTCTGTGTGGAGATGCTTATCCTTCCATACATCTATGAAAACTAAAAGAAAAGAAAACAAAACACGGACATGTCATTGAGAAAACCTCAAAATGCAGCTTGGGGGTAGGTCTGTCTGCGTCAGTATGTGTGTCTGTACCTATGATTATTTGTATGGATATGTCTGTCTGTCTGTGTCTGTCTGTCTGTCTGTCCGTCTGTCGAGCTGTTTTTTAGAGACAGCCTACCTCCAGACTATCACTGCCCGTGGTGGAGAGACTTCAATCAAAGACACTGTAATTCCATAACATGGTCTTGCGATCTCTCTCTCTCTCTCTCTCTCTCTCTCTCTCTCTCTCTCTCTCTCTCTCTCTCTCTCTCTCTCTCTCTCTCTCTCTCTCTCTCTCTCTCTCTCTCTCTCTCTCTCTCTCTCTCTCTCTC
>CM065685.1:4134738-4212238 GCA_017654935.2 Phymorhynchus buccinoides | reverse complement strand
GTAGAACCAATAGGAATTGTTCGGAAATAATTAAGGGGAGTAATTTCATGGTGTGTGGGAGTGATCTTGCCTAATTCAATCGGTCAAACAGGGGAAGTCACTCCACCATCAGCTCTCGCAGCCTATCGACTCGTGTGTTTGAGCAGACATACAGCACTTAGAACACCGTGCGTCATTCAAAAAAATTATGTCATTTATATTTTTACGTCACATTTTGCACGTTTAATCAGTTTGTGGCCACTGGTCACCCCTAATTTTTCTATTTTAAAAATGTTTGCAAGTTGCTGACTCACATCCTGCGGTTTGAAGCTTCGACGCCATTGTTGCATCGTTGCTATGGTATTTGACCGAGTAATGGAGTTAAACAACTCTAAATTTCACGAAGTGCTCTCCCCTAGTTTTTTCCGAAAATCGTCTGTTGTCCATGGCTGCTTCCCACAGGAGATGTTTCAAACCAACTGTAAGATATTTCAATTGCTTTCCAGCTGATAGTAGCCTAAGTATGTACGCGTTACACATTGCTGACGCGTTTCACACGGGTCTGTGGCGTCATCGGAATGGATTTTAAAGTAGTATACACATTTACAAAAACTTCCGAACAGAAAAAAACATCAGCAATTCGCAACAACAACAACAACAACAACAAAAAAAACAACAACAAAAACATCAGCAATTCGCAACAACAAAACACAAGTCAGTAATAGTGGCGGTGCCATAGCCGATGAGGTTTAACCGAGGCTTGGTCACCGCTACACCTATCTGTATTAATAAAAAAAAATCGGGACTTTACTGGTTTCGTACTGCCTCCGGGCATTGCCTCCAGTATTGTTCCCACCATATTTGTATTTACAAATGTCCCATATGTGTCTGATTCAGACCAAGAGGACGTAAAACTCCATTTTCGTCGTCGTCGCAACAACAAAACATACTGGTTGTAAGAAATATGGAGTGTGCTCATTACAAGCGGAAACCTGTCCGCATATCCCTTCCGCTTGTTTCTTACTTCTTTCACTTTATTTGCAGCATTGCGGAGAGGGTTCCGTACGAAGTCTTTGTAAATGTGCACCGGCCCACTTCATGTTATTGAGGTTGGGTTTATAAGGTAATTTTTGGTATCAACTTTGACCTGATTTGAATGATCATGGCATAACCCATGTGGTTGCACTGTCACTAGGTCGAGCTTGTTTTGCGTTTCTCTTGAAAGTTTTTGTTACGTTTTGTTGACATTGGTTTTTCAGAATATCCGCCACCCACCACTACCACCACCACCACCACCCTCCCTCCCCCACCCAGGAGGAAAACGTCAAAGCCACACCCAGGCTGGGGCTCCGCATCTTCCCACAACAGAGAAGGTGCGGAGCGTTGATGGTTTCAAATGCCTTGGGGGTTTCTTGCGTTCGCATTTTTTTCAGAAAAACCAACCTTCGTCTAGTATTCAGATTATTTCACTCATTTTGGGGAAATTCTGTCTTTTGAAGCAAACAGAGTACCATACAGTTACCATTGCATCACTGCGAGTGAGAAGCTTCTTCATAGAGTGTGTATAACAAGTAGAGGTGGGGGGAAAACCGGTTTGAACCGAAAAACCGGTGCTAAACTTTCGCGGTTCGAAAAACCGGTTCGAGTTGCTGTGAACCGGTTTTTTAACTGCAAACTGAAAGTAAGTTTTTCTTAGAATAATGCGTTCTTTTCGAAAAACAACACTGATTCTCAGCGCAGATTGGGTGTTTTAAAACCAAGAGTGGCTGTTTCTAGTTTGTGGTGGTGTATGGCTTTGACTTTGAGTGCTGAGTGTTGAGTTGAGTGTGTGTGTCATAAGTCATACGTTTATTTATTATGTGTGCGCGTGCGTGCGTGTGTGTGAATATACTGACAAATAAATATGTGTTTGCGTAGGTAAAACTGGTGATGCGAGTACTGGTTAAAAAAACCGGTTCGGAGAGGGAAAACCGGTTTAAAACCAGTTAAGATATTTGAACCGGTTCACAACTCTAATAACTAGCCAGAATTAAGTGCGTGATGAAAATGATGCCATCAGAAGGGGGTTTGTAGAGGCAAGCTATGGGCGGTTTTGGGCGGCTTCAATACACAGAAGCAACTTCCGGTTGGGCGGTTTGGGACGGAATAAGTGCAAGATCTCTCTCTCTCTCTCTCTCTCTCTCTCTCTCTCTCTCTCTCTCTCTCTCTCTCTCTCTCTCTCTCTCTCTCTCTCTCTCTCTCTCTCTCTCTCTCTCTCTCTCTCAGTCATAATGCATTGTCCTAGGCATATATACTTTGATTTAGTAGTATTGCGTTGTGCTGCATTTATAATGCACTATTTCAATTATGATGTGTTTGCTTGTTGTTGGCTTCTTCCTTCCTTTTTCTTATACAAATTTGTTTATGTGAACTTCATCAATATGGGGCTATGGCCTTGACCTAATTAAACATTCGTATTGTCTCTCTCTCTCTATCGCCATGTCTCTTTCTGCCTGTCACTGTTTTGTTTTCATCCTCTGCCACCACGTCCCCCCCCCCACCCCACCCCACCCCTACCCAACCACAGCTTGTCAGTACAGTTGTCCTTTGCTTTGCTCTGCATAGTCCGGTATCAGCAAAGGTGCAGATCAACACCCCACCCCACCACCCCACCCCTACCCAACCACAGCTTGTCAGTACAGTTGTCCTTTGCTTTGCTCTGCATAGTCCGGTATCAGCAAAGGTGCAGATCAACACCCCACCTACCCAACCACAGCTTGTCAGTACAGTTGTCCTTTGCTTTGCTCTGCATAGTCCGGTATCAGCAAAGGTGCAGATCAACACCCCCCACCCCAACCACCGCTTGTCAGTACAGTTGTCCTTTGCTTTGCTCTGCATAGTCCGGTATCAGCAAAGGTGCAGATCAACAACACCCCACCTACCCAACCACAGCTTGTCAGTACAGTTGTCCTTTGCTTTGCTCTGCATAGTCCGGTATCAGCAAAGGTGCAGATCAACACCCCACCTACCCAACCACAGCTTGTCAGTACAGTTGTCCTTTGCTCTGCATAGTCCGGTATCAGCAAAGGTGCAGATCAACACCCCACCTACCCAACCACAGCTTGTCAGTACAGTTGTCCTTTGCTCTGCATAGTCCGGTATCAGCAAAGGTGCAGATCAACACCCCACCTACCCAACCACAGCTTGTCAGTACAGTTGTCCTTTGCTTTGCTCTGCATAGTCCGGTATCAGCAAAGGTGCAGATCAACACACACACACCTCATTTTTCTCGGTTGTTTTCAGTCTTGCCTTTCTTGCTGCGGATTGAGCACATCACCTCATTCGTGTCCTACATTTTAAGCTAATGTCCATCCTGTTAAACAATGAAGAAATATGCATTTGCTGATAGTATAATATAAAGGCGCGAAGGAAAAAAGCGCAATGAACCAAGACTTTGATGGGGGGGGGGGGGGGGGGGGGGGGGGGGGGGGGGGGGGTATGTTCTTCTTCTTTCAATTAATCATCCTATTTCAACTTTTTGAAGATTATGATGTTATTGCCATAACATGTTGATCCGCATCTGAACCCAGGTGTCTAACGATAACGTCTCTCTAACAGGTCATGCTGTTGACCCCGCGGTGACCCCCAACCCACGTGACCCTAATGGTCTGAACAGTTATGACCGCTACAGCGAAAAACAACGAGGCGGTGACCACGGTAACAACCACAACAACAACAACAACAACAACCACAACAAAGACAAGCCCCACGATCCGGGCTATCTGGAGAAAAGTACGTCATTGCGGAATGTTTCACCTGTGTTTATTGTTATTACTGTTAAGGCACTTCACTCCACCCAGGTGTAAATGGGTACGTGACGTCAGTTGGGGGGGGGGAAAGTCCTTCGGATGAGACTTTTCAAAAACCGAGGTCCCGTGCGCGAACGCATGCACAAGATCTTGCGCACACCTTAAAGCCCATCCCTACTATTCGGTACGAGTAGGCCGTGTGTGTCGGTGGGATGGATGACACGAGCTCACATAGCACGCATCCTGTGCGCTATTAATGGTCTGAATGAAGACCGGTGAGCGCGGGGCAGGATAAACATCCCCAACTGGAAGAAGAAGAACTGGAAGAAGAAGAAGAAGGTTGGACAGATAATGATGACCGTAACAAACTGGGTCAGGGACCATAATGATACACATCACGTTCCTAGGTATCTGGAGAAAAGTAAGTCGATGACTTTTATGTTGCCCTCCGAAGTCGGAGTGTGGCTGCCCACGTGGCGGAGTAATCAAAAACGGCCACACACGTAATGTTCTCATCCCTAGCTGGTGCATGTGTACCATAGTGTTCAAGTGCTTCGGCTGTTGGGATGATCCCTGGAGTCTTTAAGCCAGGGTTCGACAACGACGATATTTATGTAGTTTCAATAATTAGTATAATCTGTGTTGTTTGTTGCACTGTCTCTGAGTATGATGGAATGTACTGCAAATTGCGAAGCGCTTTGTCCTTGATGTAAAGCAGTATGATGGAATGTACTGCATATTGCGAAGCGCTTTGTCCTTGATCTAAAGCAGTATGATGGAATGTACTGCAAATTGCGAAGCGCTTTGTCCTTGATGTAAACCAGTCAGTATGATGGAATGTACTGCATATTGCGAAGCGCTTTGTCCTTGATGTAAAGCAGTATGATGGAATGTACTGCATATTGCGAAGCGCTTTGTCCTTGATGTAAACCAGTCAGTATGATGGAATGTACTGCATATTGCGAAGCGCTTTGTCCTTGATCTAAAGCAGTATGATGGAATGTACTGCAAATTGCGAAGCGCTTTGTCCTTGATGTAAACCAGTCAGTATGATGGAATGTACTGCAAATTGCGAAGCGCTTTGTCCTTGATGTAAAGCAGTATGATGGAATGTACTGCATATTGCGAAGCGCTTTGTCCTTGATGTAAACCAGTCAGTATGATGGAATGTACTGCATATTGCGAAGCGCTTTGTCCTTGATGTAAACCAGTCAGTATGATGGAATGTACTGCATATTGCGAAGCGCTTTGTCCTTGATGTAAAGCAGTATGATGGAATGTACTGCATATTGCGAAGCGCTTTGTCCTTGATGTAAACCAGTCAGTATGATGGAATGTACTGCATATTGCGAAGCGCTTTGTCCTTGATGTAAACCAGTCAGTATGATGGAATGTACTGCATATTGCGAAGCGCTTTGTCCTTGATCTAAAGCAGTATGATGGAATGTACTGCATATTGCGAAGCGCTTTGTCCTTGATGTAAAGCAGTACGATGCACGCTCACGTGTTGTTATCATCGTTATTGTTTGGATGGTTTCAGAAAACCCCTGGAACGGCCCAGTGATTGTGGAGCCCAGATCAAAGGGAGCTAAGCGGGGCTCAGCCAGCCTCACAACGGTGGTCATGCTTTTAACAGGGGTTTGCTCCCTTGTTTCAATTAGCTGATTTCAAATATTGTTTTAAGAGTCAAGACACAATGTTGTAAATATGGAGGAAAACTGCATCGTAAAAATTAAAAAATAAATAAAAGACTGCATTGCACCGGTCAAGCGCAAGTTAAAGAAAACTGTTGTGGGGGGGTTTATACCGAAAGCAAGTTGTCAACATTATCGACTCTCTTCAATCCAAAGTTCAAGTCGGTTCGGATACGTGTATTGTTGGGTTTTTTTTGCCTTTGTTTCATGTGATTTATTATTTATTTCCTAGATAGGTTAAAAACGAACGCTTGGTTGTCGTTTTAATCCAGCCATGATCAGCAGTGATAACATAGAAATGCAGACATCGAAACAGAGGGTTCTTTCTTTGCTTGTTTTCTGCTTTTTCTGTCCATAAAAAGCAAATAATTGTTTTCCATAGTGAAGGTTATTTTTTTGTTTTGTTTTTCGCTTTATCTTGACCCTGTTTGTTACAAACTAACACTGAAGGAAACGAGGGAAATACATGTATTTCAAACAATTGGGTGACTTTTTTTTCATCACATTTGTGTTGTGAGAAGGTAGAGCAGTCATTCTTTATTTTACACGTTTATATAGTTCACATCATAATAATACAACATGGAAGGATGTCTTTTCCCATCGAACTAAGCCATTTTTATTTCTTGATAATTTATACATGCTGATGTTTTTGTCTGAAGGAACAGTCAAACGGGGACTCCCCTGACAGCTTTATTGTGACGTATATTCGTTTTATTTCGTCAGAATTAAAGCAGAAAGTGGCTCTTAATTGAATATTCTGGGTTTAGATTTTAAGGTATGTACATACGAAATGTTTCTAGATTTATGTGCAAACTTTAACCTAACGATTGGTGTTTTACCTGTTTGAAAAGTAACCCTGTTCAGCTCGTGGCTTCTTCTAAAAATGTGTCTATATGTGTGTCATATATTCGGGGGGGTTTGTGTGCTCATATAAAACATGTTTACTAAACACACACACAAAATTCCCCAGTATGTTTTCTTACCTTTTCCTTTTCTTTTTAGTTTTGATTGACTCTGAGAAGGAACTACGCTCATCATGAACACACCAGAGTCGGAAAGTGTATTCACTCCAACACAATACCCAATTGATTGATGGACTGAGAAGGAACTACGCTCATCATGAACACACCAGAGTCGGAAAGTGTATTCACTCCAACACAATACCCAATTGATTGATGGACTGAGAAGGAACTACGCTCATCATGAACACACCAGAGTCGGAAAGTGTATTTACTCCAACACAATACCCAATTGATTGATGGACTGAGAAGGAACTACGCTCATCATGAACACACCAGAGTCGGAAAGTGTATTCACTCCAACACAATACCCAATTGATTGATGGACTGAGAAGGAACTACGCTCATCATGAACACACCAGAGTCGGAAAGTGTATTTACTCAAACGCAAACAAAAATGTTTGTATTTTTATTTGGTGATGTTATTATTTGTTTCTATAACAAATATTGCTTTAAGTGAAATGCACCAACGAGGGGGAAAGGATTCAGGACATTCTTGTGAATTCGTATGAATCTCTCTCTCTCTCTCTCTCTCTCTCTCTCTCTCTCTCTCTCTCTCTCTCTCTCTCTCTCTCTCTCTCTCTCTCTCTCTCTCTCTCTCTCTCTCTCTCTCTCTCTCACTCCCTCCTTCTCTCTCTCTCTCTCTCACTCTCTCTCACTCTCTCTCTCTCTCTCTCTCTCCCCCCCCCTCTCTCTCTCTCTCTCTCTCTCTCACTCTTTTCCCTCTCTCCCTCCTCTCTCTCTCTCTCTCTCTCTCTCTCTCCCCCCCTCTCTCTCTCTCTCTCCTCTCTCTCTCTCTCTCTCTCCCTCCCCCTCTCTCACTCTCACTCTCTCTCTCTCTCACTCTCTCAGTCTCCCTCTCTCTCACTCTCTCACTCCACCCCTCTCTGTCCCTCACTCTCTCTCCCTCTCTCTCTCTCTCTCCCTCCCTCCCTCTCTCTCTCTCTCTCTCTCTCCCTCCCTCCCTCCCTCCCTCCCTCTCTACCATGCCTCTCTGTGTGGTTTTCTTCTGTCTCCTATTGATGGAATCCTGTGTTGCACGTGCATTACTGCGTGGACTGTTTGTACATTAACAATGAAACATGCATTACGTCACTGTCTATATTGCCCAGTACATCATCGTCGTGATTCCGTCATCGTGTCATTTATTGAATGCGTTGTAGCTGTTGTTCAACAGTCCCTGATGTAATTTGTTGACTCCATTGTTTTCAAATGGGCGTTTAAATGTTTTAATTGTGCGTTGACACTGAGTGATTAAATCATGTCGTTCTCGTTGTAAAAGATTTTCTCCAAGCAAATGTGTTGAATGTGTTTAAAAAGGATGTGATTGAATCATTTCTAACGCGTTACTGAAACGTTCCTCATTCATTTTGTTAATATTGTTAAAATCATAGCACTGAAAGAGTAAGTGAATTGTGTTACACATGTTCTCAAAACGTGTTCACATTCACTGGGAAATAATGTTGTTGTTGTAACCCTCTTATGGTACAACTGTAATAATCATTATTGTTGACATATTTTATGTGATGTGAACTGGTGAAACAATGTGATTGCGCGCGTGTGTGATATTCTTGTTAAAATATTCCATCTAAGCTGCCCCCAAAACGTTAGGGAACACTTTCAAAGTACACATGTTTTGGTAGTTTGCTTGTTCCTTCAAAACGCTCCACGTCCGGACCTTAACACTTGGCAGTTACATGCACAAGAGACATGGCCTTACAGCAACAGTGTTTCGTGATCGTCGTTGGTTTCCATGGTAACATGAATTTAAAAACGCATCAACATCCCCAAAACTGCAACAAATTTAGTGCTTCAGCATTTTGTCCATAGAGTGATTTGTGCAACATGGTACTCATCACATGTTAGCAGGAAGCTTCAAGAATGAGTACAACTCTCAACAAGTGCAACGCCGAGCGGCTGCAAAGTCCCCTCGCAGCATCGCCGAGCTACTCCGAAATCAGAATGTGTCGGTTGTACACATACATAAAAACGCATCAAAACAGCACGTAACTACATAAAAACGCATAAAAACAGCACGTAACTGAATAGTTTTTTTATATATAGCCTTGGGGTTCGGACCCGTGATTTGAGCGCGCGCGATCATGCGCACACGCGCGCAAAGAAAAATTCATAACAACTGTGTTATAGACCATTCATCAAGAAATGTTGTGAAAAAAACTGCATTGAAATACATGCAAAACTTCGCGAGATATTAGCGATTATGTGTTTCGGGGTTTGAACCCCGTAACTGGCGCGACCTTGACCTTAATGTAAAACTAAATACATCAGTGGATAGCTTGCATCTTGGCAAACTAGTATACCAAATTTGATGATGATACACTGAATAGTTTTTGAAAAAAACGGACGAATAGCCGGACGGACGGACGGACCAGACAAAAACAATAGCTCCCCGAACCTTCGGCTCGGGGACTAATAAGGTCCTTTCTTAACAGAGGAGATAGTAAAAGTATTCGCTTTGTTACGAAAGTTGTGCAGCGAAAGTTGAGTGTTTTGGAACTTTGGATGGGAGACCCTTCGCAAAGCTGCAGGAATGGGTGGCTGTGCAGGAAGGTGGTCACCAACTTCAAGTATGAAGTATTAATCATTATTAAACTGTGACAGCGGTTCCTGCACAGCCACACCTTCCTGCAGCCATTCCAGGGCTCTCCCTAGATCCAAAAGTCTCAACTTTCAATGCACAGCCATCGTGACTCGGCAATTAATTACACTATCTCTTGTGTTTAAAAATGATCTTTTTGTGAGCTGTACTTATTCTTTAAGCTTCCTGCTAACATGTGCTGAGTACCATTTTACTCAATTCACATTGTGGAATAAAATGCTGATGCATTGAAAATGTTGCACATTTTTGGATTTTGGCGGTTTTAAAACTCACGTTCTAGACACGAAGCATTTTAGCTGTCATTGTAAGGCTATGTCTCTGTGGATGTGCTGCCACGTATTACGTTCTAGACACGAAGCATTTTAGCTGTCATTGTAAGGCCATGTCTCTTTGTGGATGTGCTGCCACGTATTACGTTCTAGACACGAAGCATTTTAGCTGTCATTGTAAGGCCATGTCTTTGTGGATGTGCTGCCACGTATTACGTTCTAGATACGAAGCATTTTAGCTGTGATTGTAAGGCCATGTCTCTGTGGATGTGCTGCCACGTATTACGTTCTAGACACGAAGCGTGTTGAATCTTTGAGCAAATAACCAAAACATGTGTACTTTGAAAGTGTTCCCTAACTTTGTGTGGGCGGCATATGTTGTGTGTGTGTTACATTGCTAAGGCATTTAGCGTGTGTGTAATGTGACCTTTTGAACCATTTCGTTGTGTCTCCTTAAATACATGTTGGTGTGTACTGCATGTATAATCTTTTTCTTATTGTGTAAGGCTTTTTTTAAATCTTTTTAAGAAGACATTTAAATACACTCTATGCCGGTTGACTTATGATGACTCCTGGTCACTTAAACATACATTTATGTATTTGTGTTGAAATATGATGGTGTTTCTTTGACATGCTTTGTGACTTTTATTGTAGCTGCCAAACCAATATAACTGAGCTATGATACTGAACTTGCATCATAAGTACATACTTTTAAAAGCATTCATCAAAAAATGTGCTGTCATTTGAGGCAATACTATTTCTGACGCCAATACGGAATACAACATTAGTCAGCTTCAAGCTGTTAGAGACAATTACCCTTGAACTCTCATACATACTATTTTTTTCATTTTGTTATTATACACCAACGAATGGAAGGAAATGTTCGTTTTCTAAAGTAATTGCTGAAATTAGCCAGGGATCCGCTTGTATTCCACAGTACTGTGAATTATGATTTTTGTCACAATCTTTCTAGAGAAAAAACAACAACGAGAGGTAAGGATGCTACTGAGATGTTGCTTGTTGTTGGGGGTTTTCGTTTGATTGATTGTTCGCTTTTGTTTCATTATCTTCACGCTTGTTCTGTTCTCAAAGGCAACTCTCGTCGTCAACGTCCTTCCAACGTGTGTAGCCTTTATTGCACGGGTGCTAGCATGGGACCACCCATGCAAGTCGCATCCCAACTTGGTTTCTTCACGCTTGTTCTGTTCTCTCGTCGTCAACGTCCTTCCAACGTGTGTAGCCTTTATTGCACGGGTGCTAGCATGGGAACACCCATGCAAGTCGCATCCCAACTTGGTTTCTTCACGCTTGTTCTGTTCTCTCGTCGTCAACGTCCTTCCAACGTGTGTAGCCTTTATTGCACGGGTGCTAGCATGGGATCACCCATGCAAGTCGCATCCCAACTTGGTTTCGTCACGCTTGGAGGCATGAGTTCGCACTGCCTGGTTAGTTTTAAATACTTTGAAATCAGGTTGTCTCCGTTTTGCGGAAGTGTGCGCAGTATCAGTACTTTCCATGTTAGACGTATGGTTGCAAATCATACCTTAGGTTTGTTAGTGTTTGTCTGCTGTCGCTTTTAAACCGACTCTGCGCCTCTCAAAGTTATCCATGACTCGAGTTTTTGAAACATTGTGTTCTTGCCAAACAAAGTTTGATTGATGTATTCCAGCTGCCAAAGCAACACTTACTGTGTATATTGTGGAAACACTGAAAACAAATGCTGGCTTTCTAGTTAAAGAGATACCAGCGGGGGAAATACTGATATATGCTGCACAGTTGAAGGCAATACAACGCTTTGTCTCTTTCTCCATTACAATGTTGCACTAACTATGAGCATACGAGCTGCCATGAAGCTGATATACAAACACCGTTGGTGATTTTATTTATTTATTTATTTATTTATTTATTAGCTTAGTTTGTTTCTTTATTTCCTAATGTATCGTTTTTATCAATGATACACCAAGCAATTGAAAGAAAGTGGCTAAACAGACTCATTGTCCAAAATAACTGAAATAATTGCTGAGATATATAAGAAGAAGAATGTTGGCATCAGTCCTATTCTACACTACTTGGAATTATAAATTAAGCCATATTGTTGGGTTTTGTTATTGTTGTTGTTTTTCTTTTTTGTTTATTTTGTTGTTTGTTTTTGTTTGCTTTTCCATCCAATGTGCAGGGCTTTGATGTTGCTTGTGTATTTCTTTTAACATCATTAGATATTATTTTGTGAAAAATAACCTTTTTTTAAGAGATACAGTGACTGAATCCGCTTTTAATTTACCATTTTACTGTGTCCATGTGCCCATACACCATTGGACGCGGTGACAAGGGGAAGTTGAATCTGACCCGCCTTGGGTGGAAGATAGAGCAGCTGCAGGGCAGATAGCCAGTCTTTACTGTGTCCATGTGCCCATACACCATTGGACGCGGTGACAAGGGGAAGTTGAATCTGACCCGCCTTGGGTGGAAGAGAGAGGAGCTACAGGGCAGATAGCCAGTCTTTACTGTGTCCATGTGCCCATGCACCATTCAAGGGGAGAGTTGAATCTGACCCGCCTTGGGTGGAAGAGAGAGGAGCTACAGGGCAGATAGCCAGTCTTTACTGTGTCCATGTGCCCATGCACCATTCAAGGGGAAGTTGAATCTGACCCGCCTTGGGTGGAAGAGAGAGGAGCTACAGGGCAGATAGCCAGTCTTTACTGTGTCCATGTGCCCATGCACCATTCAAGGGGAGAGTTGAATCTGACCTGCCTTGGGTGGAAGAGAGAGGAGCTACAGGGCAGATAGCCAGTCTTTACTGTGTCCATGTGCCCATGCACCATTCAAGGGGAGAGTTGAATCTGACCTGCCTTGGGTGGAAGAGAGAGGAGCTACAGGGCAGATAGCCAGTCTTTACTGTGTCCATGTGCCCATGCACCATTCAAGGGGAGAGTTGAATCTGACCCGCCTTGGGTGGAAGATAGAGGAGCTACAGGGCAGATAGCCAGTCTTTACTGTGTTCATGTGCCCATGCACCATTCAAGGGGAGAGTTGAATCTGACCTGCCTTGGGTGGAAGAGAGAGGAGCTACAGGGCAGATAGCCAGTCTTTACTGGCCATGACTTCCAAGTAGCAGATGACCTGGATGCTATTCTGAAGAGTTGGGTCGGAATTTGTTAATTGTACAGAAGCCTTGTTTGGAAGAGAGAGATATTGGAACTTAATCAGTTTGTGGCTTAAGATTCAGTAGACAAAATACATATATTAAAGACCCCACACGTCACGTGTTACATTCCCTCTTATGCTAGGAAGATTTCTTAAGATTTCGTACCAGTTATAAGATGGAAAAAACATGATTTTGACACGTGACGTGGTGGGTCTTTAAACCTATGATGCTGGTAGAGACATTGTGAAGTGAATGTTTAGAAATGAAAGAAAATCATTGCAGTGATTAAAACAAGGATAAAGAAGTGAGCCTTTGAAAACAGATGTGTGTAGAAGATATTCTCTTCGTTCATTCCTGCTACCCAATTTGATCCAGATATAAACGTGAAACAGTTCGTGTGTATTCCGTGCTACTTTGTATTTATTGAGATTATATAAGATCCCTAACTTAACCGCCGACATATAATTCTACACTTATTTGGGATTTTACATGAAGTTTTAAACGTATTATATGCGTCATATAATTCTACACTTATTTGAGATTTTACATTTTACATGAAGTTTGAAACGTACCTCATGCGTGCGTTTGCCATTAGCCGAATTTAGGTGAATTCTAAACCAGACACAGGGTAGCAGATTGCATCCATGTTATTTGTTGAAATTTAGTTTGTGTTCAACAAAATTAGACTTCCGGATTAACTTACCTTTCTTCATTTAAGTGATTCCCTCATTAGGTTATGACTAATTTGTGTTTACCAATTTGTGTTTACCAATATCATACATTAATTTTTTTTAATAAATTTGTAAATTGTTTTGTGTTTTAGATTATATAAGCCTTTCATGTTGTATTACTTTTCCAGCATAATTACACTTTATGTTCAACTGTTTTATTTCGTGGGTGATGTATGCTCAATCAAATCAACCTTATTTGTCATATGTCGTAACTGAATATTAGTTCACATGTTACACGCTCATGGTAGATTTCTGAATGGCGTTCTTTTTCTCTTGTTCAACCAAGCATCCTCGCATATTCTATATCCATCTCCATATTCATATAGATAATTATTGCTCTGTTGTTAGTTTACCTTTGTTGTTGGCTAATAAAGCCAAATTTGTTCTGCTTTTGGTTCTGATGTTGACTGATCACACATATGTACATAAAAGTAAATGAGCATACATGAGACAAAGTGTAAGTCACAATTCAAACAGATGTGTT
Organism: Phymorhynchus buccinoides; assembly: GCA_017654935.2. Classification (NCBI taxonomy): domain Eukaryota; kingdom Metazoa; phylum Mollusca; class Gastropoda; order Neogastropoda; family Raphitomidae; genus Phymorhynchus; species Phymorhynchus buccinoides. Next base: position 4,198,509 of record CM065685.1, on the reverse strand, counting down.
GACTGGTCGTCAAATCTTTACTTAAAGGCAAATTATTATTCTTGCATATAGCATCCTCCATCAACAATTTGATGATTATGGAGGGGGGGAGGTTCAGATCTGGGACTTGAATTCTTCCACCGAGGCCAATAATATTGTCTCAGGTGGAAGAGAGTCCACTCACTCACAGCCTTGGGAAAGAATGAGTACTTCCTGTAATTTGTTTTACAGGCAGGAAGTAGGTAGGCCAATGAGTGAATCTGTCGTGATGGAGGATGGGGGACTGGCTGGTGTGGGGTGTTGATGGCCACCTCTCCATGGTGGAACTTGAAGAAGGTGGCCAGCCTTGCGGAGTGACGCCTGTCCTTGAGTGGAGGCCACTGCAGCTGGGTCAACATGTTGTCCACGCTGGATGTTTGGCGGTGGCGATTTACGACCCATCTAGCTGCGCGGCGCTGGACCCTCTCAATCTTGCCGGTGGTTTTGGCTGTAAGAGGGTCCCAGACAGGGGCGGCGTTTTCTAAAGCGGGACGAACCAAGGCTTTGTAGGCAGTTTCCTTGACGGTGATGGAGCCTATCTTCAAATTTCGTCGGAGGAAGCCTAGAGTCTTGTTTGCCTTGTTCTCGGTGTTGTTGATGTGGGTGTCCCACAACAGATTTTGGGAGATTGTGACACCCAGGTACTTGACTTCTTCTGCTGTCTGTAGTCTCTGGCCGTGAAGGTGATAAGTGCCAGATGATTGTGGGGACTTCTTCCTGAATACGCGCATAGTTTGGTACTTTTCGGGATGGAACTCCATCCTCCGCTTCTCTTCCCAATCGGTCATGTGGTTCAAATCTTGCTGAAGAGAAGCCTGATCTCTCTGAGACACCGTGGTCTTAAGATGGTGTAAATTAATATCCATGAGACAAAGTGTAAGTCACGATTCAAACAGATGTGGAATTTATATAACTTTTAATTTTGTTTAAATACACCAAACATGTTGGCTCCGAAACTCGATGTTGTTGTGCTGGGATATTTGAAGTTTTCTTTGTTTACAATGTTTTTTCCATTGTCCTAATTTTACTCCTTCAAACATGCCACGGCAAACAGCTTTTTATCAACAAATATATATTTTTTTTACAAAAAGTCAAATCACATGTAGTGCAAAACAGCTGTTTGTTTATCATAATATTTTTAAGATTTGTTTTCTCACTTCAACAGTATGGTTGATTTTGTTTAAAGCGCATACGGGTGTGTATCTATGTGTTGTGTGTGTTTCAAACATTAGGTCATTTAGTTGAAATGTATACAGACACTGTTTGAAGCATTGAAGTTCAGTCTTATTAAGATACATTTTAAGCATCCAAACGTCGGTTTGATTGGGGTTTTGTTGTTGTTTTTTGTTTGTTTGTCTGTGTGTATGTTTTGTTTTTGCTTATTTACAACAACAAAGTATTCTAAAATTAATTTAAGAGGAATGAATTGGGGTGGCCGTGTTTGTAGAGGAAGAAGAATTGACAATGATTTCGTACTGGTGCATTGGGTCTTTCCTGGTATTCCGGTACCTCCAGGATAGACCCTGTACTAATTAGAAAGGTCTCATGCACCTGTTGCAGGTCGGAGGGCGATACATTTATTTTCTCTTTACATTTACAACTATTTGCAGTGTAGATCTGGAAGAACTTTGTCGAAAATTATCTCATTTCAAACTGTATCGAAAATGGTTATTGTTATTTGTATGTAGACTATAATCAGTTCTTATCATTCAATTGCTTCATTTATTTTTGTGTATTAAATTAGAATCCCTCGTTTAGAAGTTCATGGAGGGGTGTCAACATTTTTGTTGGTACGTGATACTCTTTGTTCGTGAGCATTGTCCACATTCTTGCCGACTGCATTTTAATACTGTGAATGCTTCTGAACTTAACTAATACCAAACCTTAAAGGTCTGAAATACGTGTTCACATTTTTCACTCTTTCTCCAAGACGGCACAGTCACAGTATCACTTGGATGTCGCTGTGTTGCCATGGGGGGAATTGAAAATTATTAACATGCATTGAGACCGTAACTGCTTTTATGGTTCAATAGGTCCATCTTGCAATGTCCAGCTGATTTATCATTTGTGTCGCTTTTTTCGTTTATTTTGTTTTTAAACATTTTATTGTTTTCTTATTTGTCTTTCTTTGAGGAATGAGGAATTAAAAAAAATCACAGGGAAGGGCAAATCTTGATATTATTATAATGACAGAACGCCAGAAAGCTGACTAAACAATTGTGTCCAATTTCTATTTTTCTTTTTCAATCGGTTTCGATTTTGATATTGTTTCTTTTCTGTTATTCTTGCTTTAACCATGCACTGACTTTTATTTCTATCGTGGTTTTTTTTTACATTTATTATTTACAAATGGAATATCAAAAATAGTCAACAAAACGTTGGCACGCCGCCATTACTCGCTAACATACCGAACGACGAAAGGAAGCAATGGCAGAAGTGTTTAATTTCCACTTAATTTACTGCATATTTGATATTTTGATAATACCATTTGGGAAAACCGTCTATTATCTTTATTTTTACCGGACTGCTTATTTCAGTAATGCTGTGGTCTGCATGGAGATGCTATGCTAGCAAAAGACCAATAGTTTTCCATGTTGTTGTTTTTCAATAGATTAAGATGTTGCTTCTAACATTCTTTTTTTCTGTTTTGTTTGTGAGATTTTGTGGTTTTCTTGAGTGTGCGTGTGTGTGTGTGTGTGAGTGTGCGTGTGTGTGTGCGTGTGTGGTGTGGGGTGGGGGTGGTGTGCGTGTGTGTGTGTGTGTGTGTGGGGGGGGTGGGGGTGGGGTGGGGTGTGTGTGTGTGAGTACCTTTGATTCTGTTAATGATTCGTATAATTCTTGATTTTTGTAAAACTGGAACAGAAGGACCTATTTATTTTGTGCACGATTTTTACATGTTACAGTCGCGGGTTCGAGTCCGGCTTGGAGTCGGATTTTTTCTGGCCTGAACACCGTGCCTGTCCACCCAGCAGTGAATGGGTACCTGATTCGTTCAGGGAAGGTTAAAAGGCGATGGAAGGAGAGGGATGGGCTCTTCGCCTTCCATGATGCCGTGACACGGTGAGCCTTTCACTGCCCCTACGGCCGATAGGCTATGGGACACTTTACCTTTACCTTCCATGATGCCGTGCCCTTGACACGGTGAACCTCTAACAGTTCACTGCCCCTACGGCCGATAGGCTATGGGACACTTTACCTTTACCTTCCATGATGCCGTGCCCTTGACACGGTGAACCTCTAACAGTTCACTGCCCCTACGGCCGATAGGCTATGGGACACTTTACCTTTACCTTCCATGATGCCGTGCCCTTGACACGGTGAACCTCTAACAGTTCACTGCCCCTACGGCCGATAGGCTATGGGACACTTTACCTTACCTTCCATGATGCCGTGCCCTTGACACGGTGAACCTCTAACAGTTCACTGCCCCTACGGCCGATAGGCTATGGGAGACTTTACCTTTACCTTCCATGATGCCGTGCCCTTGACACGGTGAACCTCTAACAGTTCACTGCCCCTACGGCCGATAGGCTATGGGACACTTTACTTTACCTTCCATGATGCCGTGCCCTTGACACGGTGAACCTCTAACAGTTCACTGCCCCTACGGCCGATAGGCTATGGGACACTTTACCTTTACCTTCCATGATGCCGTGCCCTTGACACGGTGAACCTCTAACAGTTCACTGCCCCTACGGCCGATAGGCTATGGGACACCTTTACCTTACCTTCCATGATGCCGTGCCCTTGACACGGTGAACCTCTAACAGTTCACTGCCCCTACGGCCGATAGGCTATGGGACACTTTACCTTTACCTTCCATGATGCCATGCCCTTGACACGGTGAACCTCTAACAGTTCACTGCCCCTACGGCCGATAGGCTATGGGACACTTTACCTTTACCTTCCATGATGCCGTGCCCTTGACACGGTGAACCTCTAACAGTTCACTGCCCCTACGGCCGATAGGCTATGGGACACCTTTACCTTACCTTCCATGATGCCGTGCCCTTGACACGGTGAACCTCTAACAGTTCACTGCCCCTACGGCCGATAGGCTATGGGACACCTTTACCTTTACCTTCCATGATGCCGTGCCCTTGACACGGTGAACCTCTAACAGTTCACTGCCCCTACGGCCGATAGGCTATGGGACACCTTTACCTTACCTTCCATGATGCCGTGCCCTTGACACGGTGAACCTCTAACAGTTCACTGCCCCTACGGCCGATAGGCTATGGGACACCTTTACCTTTACCTTCCATGATGCCGTGCCCTTGACACGGTGAACCTCTAACAGTTCACTGCCCCTACGGCCGATAGGCTATGGGACACTTTACCTTACCTTCCATGATGCCGTGCCCTTGACACGGTGAACCTCTAACAGTTCACTGCCCCTACGGCCGATAGGCTATGGGACACCTTTACCTTTACCTTCCATGATGCCGTGCCCTTGACACGGTGAACCTCTAACAGTTCACTGCCCCTACGGCCGATAGGCTATGGGACACTTTACCTTTACCTTCCATGATGCCGTGCCCTTGACACGGTGAACCTCTAACAGTTCACTGCCCCTACGGCCGATAGGCTATGGGACACTTTACCTTACCTTCCATGATGCCGTGCCCTTGACACGGTGAACCTCTAACAGTTCACTGCCCCTACGGCCGATAGGCTATGGGACACTTTACCTTTACCTTCCATGATGCCGTGCCCTTGACACGGTGAACCTCTAACAGTTCACTGCCCCTACGGCCGATAGGCTATGGGACACTTTACCTTACCTTCCATGATGCCGTGCCCTTGACACGGTGAACCTCTAACAGTTCACTGCCCCTACGGCCGATAGGCTATGGGACACTTTACCTTTACCTTCCATGATGCCGTGCCCTTGACACGGTGAACCTCTAACAGTTCACTGCCCCTACGGCCGATAGGCTATGGGACACTTTACCTTTACCTTCCATGATGCCGTGCCCTTGACACGGTGAACCTCTAACAGTTCACTGCCCCTACGGCCGATAGGCTATGGGACACTTTACCTTTACCTTCCATGATGCCGTGCCCTTGACACGGTGAACCTCTAACAGTTCACTGCCCCTACGGCCGATAGGCTATGGGACACTTTACCTTTACCTTCCATGATGCCGTGCCCTTGACACGGTGAACCTCTAACAGTTCACTGCCCCTACGGCCGATAGGCTATGGGACACCTTTACCTTACCTTCCATGATGCCGTGCCCTTGACACGGTGAACCTCTAACAGTTCACTGCCCCTACGGCCGATAGGCTATGGGACACTTTACCTTTACCTTCCATGATGCCGTGCCCTTGACACGGTGAACCTCTAACAGTTCACTGCCCCTACGGCCGATAGGCTATGGGACACTTTACCTTTACCTTCCATGATGCCGTGCCCTTGACACGGTGAACCTCTAACAGTTCACTGCCCCTACGGCCGATAGGCTATGGGACACTTTACCTTACCTTCCATGATGCCGTGCCCTTGACACGGTGAACCTCTAACAGTTCACTGCCCCTACGGCCGATAGGCTATGGGACACTTTACCTTACCTTCCATGATGCCGTGCCCTTGACACGGTGAACCTCTAACAGTTCACTGCCCCTACGGCCGATAGGCTATGGGACACCTTTACCTTTACCTTCCATGATGCCGTGCCCTTGACACGGTGAACCTCTAACAGTTCACTGCCCCTACGGCCGATAGGCTATGGGACACTTTACCTTTACCTTCCATGATGCCGTGCCCTTGACACGGTGAACCTCTAACAGTTCACTGCCCCTACGGCCGATAGGCTATGGGACACCTTTACCTTTACCTTCCATGATGCCGTGCCCTTGACACGGTGAACCTCTAACAGTTCACTGCCCCTACGGCCGATAGGCTATGGGACACTTTACCTTTACCTTCCATGATGCCGTGCCCTTGACACGGTGAGCCTCTAACAGTTCACTGCCCCTACGGCCGATAGGCTATGGGACACTTTACCTTTACCTTCCATGATGCCGTGCCCTTGACACGGTGAACCTCTAACAGTTCACTGCCCCTACGGCCGATAGGCTATGGGACACTTTACCTTTACCTTCCATGATGCCGTGCCCTTGACACGGTGAGCCTCTAACAGTTCACTGCCCCTACGGCCGATGGGCTATGGGACACTTTACCTTACCTTCCATGATGCCGTGCCCTTGACACGGTGAGCCTCTAACAGTTCACTGCCCCTACGGCCGATGGGCTATGGGACACTTTACCTTTACCTTCCATGATGCCGTGCCCTTGACACGGTGAGCCTCTAACAGTTCACTGCCCCTACGGCCGATAGGCTATGGGACACTTTACCTTTACCTTCCATGATGCCGTGCCCTTGACACGGTGAACCTCTAACAGTTCACTGCCCCTACGGCCGATAGGCTATGGGACACACCTTTACCTTCCATGATGCCGTGCCCTTGACACGGTGAACCTCTAACAGTTCACTGCCCCTACGGCCGATAGGCTATGGGACACTTTACCTTTACCTTCCATGATGCCATGCCCTTGACACGGTGAACCTCTAACAGTTCACTGCCCCTACGGCCGATAGGCTATGGGACACTTTACCTTATCTTTTAGCGTGTGCATTGTTTTTATTTCACAAAAGAAACAACTACCAATTGCATCAACATTATAACTTCATCGACGTATCCTTATCTGCATAATTATGATAATACAAGGCCATATATTTAGCGGTCATTAAGATCGTGTGCACCCCAAATTTATAAGGACTTGTCTGCCAACAATAATAATTATCATCTACATAAATCACCAGGGTAGGCCTACTGTATTTGATTGTAACAAAATCTGTCGATTCAAGACAAATTCCATTGCAATTCAGCTTGACAGCGCAGTCCGTTTTCTTAGCATCTACCAGTGGGAGGCATGTGTAGTGTCTACTATGTTTGCCTCATATGCAATAGTGTCTGAGACAACAGCAGATTTCTCTGCGCACGTTCCATTTCAACTAAGCAAGGAGGTCTAGACACCTGTTCCTTCATTGAAGGCAATAAAGCTGACCTCTCAAGTATTGCACGGATTGAAGTTTGTCATGTAAACCAGGTGTGACACTCAAGGGAGGAATAGCAGGTTGTACAGTGGACCCTCTCTTTTATTAAGACCTTGAAAAATCATCCAAAATGAGGTCTTAAAACCCTTTCATCACCACTGTCGCCTCTTGGCACCACAATAATTTAACACCTACGTTGCTAAAGGGCATCACACGAGGGTCTGGTATCCAGTGACCTTATGTTCTTAATTTTGGGAGGTAAGAATAGGCCCTATTTTATGCATGTCAAAGAGGAATCCCCAATATTGCAAACGAAATATTTTCTCTACCCGGGTAAGTTTAATGGTAAATTTTGGCTGAGGAATGGCTAGCGTTGAAAGGGTGGAGGGAGTTGTATAAGGGAGGTAATTTTAATACTTACAAAGAAGGGCAATGTCTCAGAAAAGTGCGTCTTATAGGGGGAGGGGGTCGTATAAGGAAGGTTCCACTTTAGTTTGGTGATTCATGGAGTGTTGTCTTCTGAAGCTGAAGACACAAAACAAATGTCACAAGTCCGCCTGTCTTTTTCTCGTCTTCTCTGTTCAATAACCTCAGCGACTTTGTTGAAACAAACAATAATAATAACGCGCCGATCTTGGGGAGAATTGAAACAGAAAACTTGTTACTGTTCGCTCTTTCCTCTCTAACTGGGACATCGTGGGACAGCTTAGTCCTTCATGGATGACTGTGACTCTCTAACTAGGGGGCATCTGCACTGACTCTAGTGCTGCAGCCAAAGGGATCAGTTGGCCTTTGGGGACCTTCCCCAACAGGCCTCGAAATTAGTTTGGCTCAGAGAGTGGGGATGTATCGTAGGCACGGTTTCCCCACTACGAACGAAGTATAGTCCAGAATAACACCTGCCCCCTCTGCTATATGGCAGTCATAATCGGAAACGACTGACATATACAGTAGCCATACACACATACTTGTTTCTAGTTTCTGTGACAAGAATGTACCAAGTCGGATGTCAGATAATACATGTTATTGGTAACAATGGTACACTAATACGTGGTCAGATTTAACGTGGTGACAGCCCTGACCTGGCCTTTGTTGTCGACGGGGCTATAATATTAATCTTAATCTTAGCAATAGTACACAGAAACCTGTTTGCACACGGCTTGTGGTTCATGGCTTAGCGCGGAAAGAGCTCGCATTTCCCGTTGAAACAACGCGTTCGATCGGTTTAATGATGATAGTTATGATATACAGACTGCTGGAGATCACTCCATTGCTGTCCTCTGAGGATCAGTTTGTATTGAAATGGATCGTGAAAATACCACGATTTTCGGTGCACGCGTTTTATTATTTGCAGTCATTAAGCAAATAAACGTTCTAGGTTAATGTCCCATATGTGCCTTCCCAGGTCGAGAGGACGTAAAGCCCTAAATTTCGTTCGTTCAAACCTTCTAGGTTCTTTGTTACTTTCGTGCTGTTTCTGATCAACGTTTCTGTACATCTGCTTGCTGAAGTGTGTGTGTTTCCCTTTTCCTTATTTAAGAACACTGAGACAATCTTTCCATACAGTTTGTTATTTTCTTATTTATTATTGATTTATCAACCGAAGTTGACAGTGTGTGTTTGACGTTCACATTCTTTTACAGACTTCGTTATACTTACAAAAAGTACAATTTGCAACGGCAACATTTTCCTGCTACAGTTGGGGAGGGGGGGGGGGGATGTTTCTATGGGTTTTGTTTTTGTTAATTGATGTGTACTGTATTTTAGTTTTGATATTGATAACATAAATTGGTGCAGTTTTATTTGTGTGCCATCTGAGCTCAAATGTAGTCTTGGGTTTGCCTGCCAATCTGAGCAATCTGAGTAGAATCACAGTATTGGGAAGAATCAGAACTGGTTTATGCAGATAAAGGTTCGTGCGATCTTTCTTTTTTTTTTTTAGCTTAATTGATGCTGATATCTCTCATACATAAGAGTCACCCGAAACTGAACTTCGCTTTATTTTTATTTTTTTGCTAATTTTACAGTGCACAGTTCCCTCTGCATCAGATCTTAAAAATTAAAAATTAAAATAAAAACAGAGAGAGAACAGATATTTGACGTTATTGAACTTACGGTCTGTTTACACTGCGCAAACTTACAGTTTACCGTTCATTTTCGAACACCCAGAACTTGTTTATACGACTGATGCGTCTGTGATAGAATGTGTACATTGTTTCCTTGCTTTTGTTTTCATGTTTCCCTTGCTACATCCTACCATTAACAGCTGGCGTTTGTGTGAACACACCACACATTGATCCGGTATGATCCTGCGGTCTACTGTTTCATCGCACAGAATAGTTGTGAACACACCACACATTGATCCGGTATGATCCTGCGGTCTACTGTTTCATCGCACAGAATAGTTGTGAACACACCACACATTGATCCGGTATGATCCTGCGGTCTACTGTTTCATCGCACAGAATAGTTGTGAACACACCACACATTGATCCGGTATGATCCTGCGGTCTAATATATACTGTTTCATCGCACAGAATAGTTGGGGCGATGTTTTGCAGCTATACTTTCCAGGAGAATCACAGTACTTGGGAGAATAATTAAGGCCGTGTACACACATATGCGGAGATTCCGTGCGGAAACCCGTGCGCAATCCGCAAATAAATAAAAGAACAAAGGTCACAGATTTGCGCTCATGTCCGAATTTCCCCCAATCCGTACATTTCTACCCTTCTTTCTTCCATTTATTTACGGATTGCGCATGGGATTTCCGCACGGAATCTCCGCTTATGTGTGTACACGGCCTAACACTTTAAAGCAATTTTATTGTTCTCTTTATGCGATATATTCACGGTTGTTGTTTTTATTAAATTGGTTTATGCAGGATTCTTTTATTCGAATACAACTGACTTTTGGCTGGGCCAGTGCATTATCCAAACATGTTCTTTACCGTCAGCCCTGAATGAAAACAGATCAGATGTTTGTGGCTTTGAGATCTTCAACTGGGTTTTCTCTGAGCAAAGCTTAATGAAAACAGATCAGATGTTTGTGGCTTTGAGATCTTCAACTGGGTTTTCTCTGAGCAAAGTACAGTTTACAGTGGAGACCTCGGGATAGTACACTGTTACCGTCAGCCCTTAATGAAAACAGATCAGATGTTTGTGGCTTTGAGATCTTCAACTGGGTTTTCTCTGAGCAAGGTACAGTTTACAGTGGAGACCTCGGGATAGTACACTGAAAGTCTTGGATGAATAGGATTGTGTTTCCGATTGATGTTTGTTGAGTGTGGTAGCTATAATATCTACACACTTGCTGTTTGGATTTCTGTAAGCAGCTTTTACAAAGCAGACGTTTTCACAATATTGATGTTTTCTTGCCTTGCAGCTCATGTGTTTTGTTTGTTTTTATTATTTCGTTTTTGTTACTATATGCAAATTACTTCAGCAATATTGTGCTGCTACAATTCTCTCCGCAGAAACAGCTTTTATTTTGCGGTTAAAGTTACTATTGCCATAGATATACCATCTATATATTATGTGTTCACAAACACATACATTGGACACAAAAACGTTTTATTAAAGCAAACTATATATTTAAGAGGAAAGTTTAATGGTGTGTTTGTTTTTTCTTCTTCAATTCTTGATCGTTTATATATATATAAATAAATAAATATATAAAGCACAATTTTTTATTTTTGTTTTGTTTGTTGAACACGGAACATTACTCAAAGTTAACGTTAACTGGTTTTGTTTCTGAGGTTCACAGGTGAAGACATTGGACACAGAAAAGTTTTACCAAAGCAAACTATATATATATATATAGATATATCTCTGCTATTACTAATTTCACTGTTTTTATGTTGATTGATGCAAAATCTGTTTATGACAACTTTAAATTCAGTTGGTGTATTTTTTTTTCCAACCATATAATGCTTTTATTTCCAAATATTTGTTTTGTACTGAAGGAATAATCATATTTCGTTGTCAAAATCATTTGTGTAATGAGCGACTTAGCGGGGTGTTTTTTTTACCACCAGGGGGCATAACGCTCGAGTGGGGCTAATGCTCTCTATATTCTTAGTTGGGGATAAAGAGAAAGAAGGATGAGTCCCACCCTCTCTCTCTCTCTCTCTCTCTCTCTCTCTCTCTCTACGCCCAACTAAGAAAATCGCGTGATAAGCTCCTAGTGGATTGACTGCCCCCTGGCGGGCAGATAATCGCCATAAGTCGACCATTGAACGGGTTGTTGTTGTTGTTGTTGTTGTTGTTGTTGTTGTTGTTCTCTTAGTGTTCATAATTGGCTACCCTTTACCTTGATGCGTTCTTAAGAAACTACACACATATCGGACATTGAGACAAACAGTTTTAATGAACTGAAATGATTTCGAGGAGAGATTGAGAGAGAAAACAATACTCAGGATCAGTAGACGATTTTCGGGGGGAAAAACTAGGGGAGAGCACTTCGTGAAAATTAGAGTTGTCTACCTCCATTACTCGGTCAAATGCCGTAGCAACAATGCAACAATGGCGTCGAAGCTTGAAACCGCAGGATTCGAGTCAGCGACTTGTAAGCTTTTTTTTATAGACAAATTAGGGGTGGCCAGTTGCCACAAACTGATAAATCTTGCAAAATGCGACGTAAAAATATAAATGACAAATTTTAGAATGACGCACAGTGTTCTAAATGCTGTATGTCTGCTCAAGCACACGAGCCGAGAGTTGGGGATCTACCTGATGGTAGAGTAACTTCCCCCTGTTTGACCGATTTTGAATTAGGCAAGATCACTCCCACACACCATGATATTACTCCCCTTAATTATTTCCGAACAATTCCTATTTAAGCCAATGTTACACTTGAGATGCATTCATTCGCCTCTGCATAGGAATGAGCGACTGCTCTTGCGCACAAAGGTCAATGTTGCGCACAAAGGTCGATCTTGCGCACACAGGTCGAGGTCGATGTTGCGCATAAAGGTCAGTGTCGATGTTGCGCATAAAGGTCGAGGTCGATGTTGCGCACAAAGGTCAGTATCGAGGTCGATGTTGCGCACAAAGGTCAGTATCGAGGTCGATGTTGCGCATAAAGGTCAGTGTCGCGCACAAAGGTCAATGTCGCGCACAAAGGTCAGTGTTGCGCACAACGGTCAGTGTTGCACACAAAGGTCAGTGTTGCGCACAAAGGTCAATGCTGCGCACAGCGGTCAGTGTTGCGCACAAAGGTCAGTGTCGCGCACAAAGGTCGATGTTGCGCATAAAGGTCAGTGTCGCGCACAAAGGTCAATGTCGCGCACAAAGGTCAGTGTTGCCCACAAAGGTCAGTGTTGCGCACAAAGGTCAGTGTCGCGCACAAAGGTCGGTGTCGCGCACAAAGGTCAGTGTTGCGCATAAAGGTCGGTGTCGCGCACAAAGGTCAGTGTCGCGCACAAAGGTCAGTGTCGCGCACAAAGGTCAGTGTTGCGCATAAAGGTCAGTGTCGCGCACAAAGGTCGGTGTTGCGCACAAAGGTCAGTGTCGCGCACAATGGTCAGTGTCGCGCACAAAGGTCAGTGTCGCGCACAAAGGTCGGTGTTGCGCACAAAGGTCAGTGTCGCGCACAAAGGTCAGTGCCGCGCACAAAGGTCGGTGTTGCGCACAAAGGTCAGTGTCGCGCACAAAGATCAGTGTCGCGCACAAAGGTCAGTGTCGCGCACAAAGGTCGGTGTTGCGCACAAAGGTCAGTGTTGCATATCCGGGCGAAGAAGCAGGGAACTGAAATGAGATGGGAAACGGTGGAATTCCTCAACTGTGGCTAATAGTTTTGGTGATAATCACGTCTAAATTCGAAACCTCGGCCAATCAAAACTGCCGCACGATTAGAAACATAAGTTGGAGGAAACGTGAAAAGCAGAGTGGAGTCGACATTTGCTGTCAACAACCACAATACTGGTATTAACCATCATTACAATCGTCACCACCATCATTACCCCCATCATTATCATTAGCAAAGAAAGTATATCTTCTTGTGTATATTGTTTTATTTTTTCTTTGTGCTGTTATTTGCAACTCGAAATGTGTTTCTCCTGGTACTTTATTGCAACGCTTCGGAAAAAGGGGCCCGCGTATTGCATGTGTCTGTTGAAAAGAAATAAGCCAACAAAGTGAATCATCACAAGTATTGTCAATGTGTCCATAGACTTTGGCAGGTGAATATCGCATGTTTGATGGTAGGTCCCGTATTAGTGTATTACTTATTCAAAAAAACTATGGGAAATTATATTCATTGGGAGTCCTTTTGCATGTTTTACCATCTTGTTTTGCTTGATCCTTGCTGCCTTGACCTGGGTTTTTTAATTATCATTAAGGGCGTTTTCCTTTCTTCATCCCTTTAATGTTTTTCTCTCTCGTTTTGTTAAGGATTGGTTTTGTGTAGGGGTATGTTGTTTCTGTGGGGGGGGGGGGGGGGGGGGGGGGGGGGGTCTTTTCTTTATTGAGTGTGTTGTTTTTTGTTTTGTTTTTGTTGTTGCTTATTTTATTTCATTAGTGTTGTTGTTGGGGGGTTGTTTTGGGGTGGGGGGGTGTTTTTTTGGGCGGGCTTGGGGAGGTTTTTTTCTTTTCATTTGCATCAGCAATCTTTCTACTGACAGATGTGATGTTTATTGCGTTCTATTACCATGCAGGAATACAATGTGGGCACAGGCATAGAACACTTCATTCACAATACACAGGGACGTTCTTCAATTGATCATGATCATCAACTCTTATACATCGATGGTTTCTACTTCCAGCTTTGTTGTTCTTGTTGTTCTGTGTACATTATTACACTTTGTTATGTATTTGTGTTTCAGGGTTGTTGGGTTTTGATTTGGCACTTTTTTTTATAGTTTTAGTGCTAAGGTTCAGAGTGATTTCTTCTTTGTTTATTCATTTTGGAGCGAGCTGTATAAAATAAAATAAACATATTTACATTTCGGGTGAATCAAAACTTTGTTACTATTTTTTAAAGTATTTTCCTCTGTGAAATCAGTGGAAGGAAGTGTGCATTGTTTCTGTCTCGGGGCAGTGGGTGGATGCCTCGTGCCTCCATACGGGGAGATGGACGACCCCGCCCCCTCCATGAATCTCTCCCCGTGTGGATATCGGGGGATCTTTCGTTAAAAAAAATAGTTGCCCCACCTTCTTGAAGTTCTGTGCTTGTAACTTCCTCTAATCTGCCACTCTCTTTGACTCTGCCTTTTCCCTCTGCTTTCTATCATCTGCTATCTTTCTGACTTATTGGCCCATTCTCCTGCCTTTTCCCTTTGCTTTCTACCATCTGCTATCTTTCTGACGTATTGGCCCATTCTCCTGCCTTTTCCCTTTGCTTTCTACCATCTGCTATCTTTCTGACGTATTGGCCCATTCTCCTGCCTTTTCCCTTTGCTTTCTATCATCTACTATCTTTCTGACTTATTGGCTTTGACTCTGCCTTTTCCCTCTGCTTTCTATCATCTGCTATCTTTCTGACTTATTGGCCCATTCTCCTGCCTTTTCCCTCTGCTTTCTATCATCTACTATCTTTCTGACGTATTGGCCCATTCTCCTGCCTTTTCCCTTTGCTTTCTATCATCTACTATCTTTCTGACGTATTGGCCCCATTCTCCTGCCTTTTCCCTCTGCTTTCTATCATCTACTATCTTTCTGACGTATTGGCCCATTCTCCTGCCTTTTCCCTTTGCTTTCTATCATCTACTATCTTTCTGACTTATTGGCCCATTCTCCTGCCTTTTCCCTTTGCTTTCTATCATCTACTATCTTTCTGACGTATTGGCCCATTCTCCTGCCTTTTCCCTCTGCTTTCTATCATCTACTATCTTTCTGACGTATTGGCCCATTCTCCTGCCTTTTCCCTCTGCTTTCTATCATCTACTATCTTTCTGACGTATTGGCCCATTCTCCTGCCTTTTCCCTCTGCTTTCTATCATCTACTATCTTTCTGACGTATTGGCCCATTCTCCTGCCTTTTCCCTCTGCTTTCTACCATCTACTATCTTTCTGACGTATTGGCCCATTCTCCTGCCTTTTCCCTCTGCTTTCTATCATCTACTATCTTTCTGACGTATTGGCCCATTCTCCTGCCTTTTCCCTCTGCTTTCTACCATCTACTATCTTTCTGACGTATTGGCCCCATTCTCTTGCCTTTTTGAAGAAAAAAATCTTCCAAATATTTTTTGTCCTTTGAGCTCCTCCGAAACCGGAATGTGTCGTCTGCACGCAGCGGGGAGACCAGTGAAAACTGAAACCCGGACATATGTACCTTACCCATTATGGCCATATGGCCTGGGAACGCAGAAGAAGAAGTGTCTGTCTTGTCAATGTTTTAGTGTAGACGTGGGTGATTTTCTAAAGGCCATTTACTGCAGGTGATCTTTTCCATGACATTTTGAAACCGATGTTTCACATTAGGTAACTTGTGAAGCACAAAAACTGATATTGGAATTTCCATGGCATACCTTCCTATCTTTTATTCAGTAATGAGCTGGGATGGGGTTTTTTGGGGTTTTTTAAGAATTTTATATTTAGTTTTTACTCTGTTGGCTGCTTCTAGCCTTTTTAAAATTGGAACTTTTTGTTGTTATTGTTGTTGTTTTAATCTCTGTAGGCCGGAGTCTCCTGATGACACCACTGGACATTGTGATGTTTTAATCTCTGTAGGCCGGAGTCTCCTGATGACACCACTGGACATTGTGATGTTACTCTACCCCCATCCACTATATTTATTGACGATGATGTCCATTGTGCAGCAATGTGGCTTGATTTGGTGGTGGTGGTTGTCTATGGTAGAAGCTTGCCTTTGTATTCGTATTCGTCCAGTTTGTTAACTACAATATTGCAGTGTTATTAGTTATTAGTTTATATTCTTTAATTGTTGAAAAATGTGTTCATTGTTGTTTTTGTTGATAAATGTGTTTATTGTTGTTGTTTTTCTTATGTGCACCGGGCTGCAATTTCTCAGTTATGAGATAATAAAGAAGATTTGATTTGATTTGACTTAAGATTACTCATTGGAGCAATTCAGGCTTTATGACATTTTGTAGTTACAAAGATGAAACATTCAAATTGCAAAGACGGGGGGGGGGGGGGGGGGGGGGGGGGGGGGGGGGGGTATTTGCAGTAACATAATAAAGCATACAACCTTTATGAGTAAACCCCGAGTTCGAACCTGGCTACAGGGGATTTTTCCTCTCAATTTACACTAGGCCTCACGGTCTGAACGTGGAGTCTTTCGGATGAGACGATAAACCGAGGTCCCGTGTGCCCATGCACTTAGCACACGTTAAACCCAGTGGCAACGAAAAAGTTGTCATTTGGTCAAAATTTACACCACCAGCACCCCCCACCCCTCCTTTTCCTTCCTCATCAGTCGCACAAAAATCGCATGCCTCTGGCTGCAATGCGCTCTCCAGGTGTGAGCAACCCGAATTTCACAGACGCCTCTGTGACTATAATGTACCTAATACCTAATAATAATACCTAATGTTAAATGAAAGATTTTATAAAAAGAATTATGGGTGGCACGCCTCTGGCTGCAACGCGCTCTCCAGGTGTGAGCAACCCGAATTTCACAGACGCCTCTGTGACTATAAAGTACCTAATACCTAATAATAATACCTAATGTTAAATGAAAGATTTTATAAAAAGAATTATGGGTGGCACGCCTCTGGCTGCAACGCGCTCTCCAGGTGTGAGCAACCCGAATTTCACAGAGACGCCTCTGTGACTATAAAGTACCTAATACCTAATAATAATACCTAATGTTAAATGAGATTTTATAAAAAGAAATACATTATTTGTTCTTTGTATTAACCGTTTCGTTTTTGTGGGGGTGGGGGGGGGTGGGGGGGGGGGGGTAAAGAAAAAGATGTCTTGCATTGTGCATTGGCTGTTAGATCCTTTACCTGCAAGATTTCTAGCCCTTGTATGCTTTAATTGTTGTCCTGTTGTACAACATAGTGTGCTGTTTCATATAGAAGACAACAACTACAACAGTTAGTCAGCAATACATGCATTTAGTGCTTTAATTGTTGTCCTGTTGTACAACATAGTGTGGGGCTTCATATAGAAGACAACAACTACAACAGTTAGTCAGCAATACATGCATTTAGTGCTTTAATTGTTGTCCTGTTGTACAACATAGTGTGCTGTTTCATATAGAAGACAACAACTACAACAGTTAGTCAACAATACATGCATTTAGTGCTTTAATTGTTGTCCTGTTGTACAACATAGTGTGGGGCTTCATATAGAAGACAACAACTACAACAGTTAGTCAGCAATACATGCATTTAGTGCTTTAATTGTTGTCCTGTTGTACAACATAGTGTGCTGTTTCATATAGAAGACAACAACTACAACAGTTAGTCAACAATACATGCATTTAGTGCTTTAATTGTTGTCCTGTTGTACAACAAAGTGTGCCGTTTCATATAGAAGACAACAACTACAACAGTTAGTCAACAATACATGCATTTAGTGCTTTAATTGTTGTCCTGTTGTACAACAAAGTGTGCCGTTTCATATAGAAGACAACAACTACAACAGTTAGTCAGCAATACATGCATTTAGTGCTTTAATTGTTGTCCTGTTGTACAACATAGTGTGGGGTTTCATATCCAAACTGTATACAATCTAGCATTTTTTTTTAAAGTAGTATTTTAACGCACTAAGTAAATTGATTTTTTTTATTTGTTTATCTTTCTTGTTAATGTGGCACTTGAAATGTAGATATTTTATGGACTTAAGGAGTCGGTTATACCATTGTCTTTTGACAAACATATTCACGGGTTTAACTTTTATTTTGTGTGTGCATGCTTGCTTGCATGCGCTTGTGTGTGTGTGTGTGTGTGTGTGTGTGTGTTTACTCACTAATTGAGTAATAAAATATACTGACGACTCTAAGATGCACTTGAATAGAACTTTATTTTGATGGCCATGCTAACAGCATGCCACCGAGCTTTATCTATTTTCTCTTGTGTTGTCCATGCTCTTAGTGTTTTACTGAACAACATTTCGAGTCGGTTGAATTAACGAAAGCAAAATCAGTGTGTTTTAGCAAACGTTTAGTCAGGCAGATTAGCAAAGCAAAATCAGTGTGTTTTAGCAAACGTTTAGTCAGGCAGATTAGCAAAGCAAAATCAGTGTGTTTTAGCAAACGTTTAGTCAGGCAGATTAACAAAGCAAAATCAGTGCGTTTTAGCAAACGTTTAGTCAGGCAGATTAGCAAAGCAAAATCAGTGCGTCTTAGCAAACGTTTAGTCAGGCAGATTAGCAAAGCAAAATCAGTGTGTTTTAGCAAACGTTTAGTCAGGCAGATTAACAAAGCAAAATCAGTGTGTTTTAGCAAACGTTTAGTCAGGCAGATTAACAAAGCAAAATCAGTGTGTTTTAGCAAACGTTTAGTCAGGCAGATTAGCAAAGCAAAGGGAGATAATGATCTGTTTTAGCCCTGCGTGAGATGTCCCGTATAAATGATGCACTACCTTTTGTTCTCATGCTTTATGACGTCGCCAATTAATCTTTTCTTTCTACCCTAATATTTCATCGCCAATACTTCCATCTGTAAAAAAAAAAGGAATTTATTTTACCCCAAAAAATGTTTCTTTACTAAAGCCTTTTCCTTTCAAGTTTTCTTTCAACTTATTTTCTGTTTCTGCTTGATCTGTTTAATCACCATCATTTTGGTCTGAAAAAAGCTTTGTTTTTACTTTTCGAACGTCTTACTTTTAATTGTTTTGTTTTTATATTTATATTTTATATTCCAATTATTTTCTGTTCACTTGTGGGGGAAATCAAACTTTGACATAAGACAATTGGGCACATAATTGATACCATTTCATGCTGATGATAAAACGATAATCATGCAACAGACCTTTCTCATTTTTCTCGTGTTGTTGTTCACCCTTTGGTAAATCAAAGCAAAGTATCAGTCAAGTCATCTTGTTTTGAAGTTGTGTTAATAATATTCAACCCTGTGTATCAACATGCTGTGGGTGTTCTGTACTGTCAGGGTGTTGGTTATCATGGTCAATAAAACATGTTTTGTCTCGTTGTTATCGTCAACTTGGTCGTTTATTCTGAAACAGAGAGACAGAGAGAGAGAGTGAGTGAGTGAGTGAGTGAGTGAGTGAGTGTGTGTGTGTGTGTGTGTGTGTGTGTGTGTGTGTGTGAGAGAGAGAGAGAGAGAGAGAGAGAGAGTGAGTTGAGTGAGTGAGTGAGTGAGTGAGTGTGTGTGAGTGTGTGTGTGTGTGTGTGTGTGTGAGAGAGAGAGAGAGAGAGAGAGAGAGAGAGAGAGAGAGAGCATGGGGAAAAAAGTGTCCCCAAAATTTGTTGTGACCAATTCAATGTAACTTAAAAGAGGCAAAATGAAAACAATCTGATGATGATTTTAACAACCAAACTCAACTCATGAATTCCAATGCTTTTAAAAAGAGTTCAGAGCAAACGTATCACAGAGAGAGAGAGAGAGAGAGAGAGAGAGAGATACACACACACACACAGATCCAGTTAATCAATCTTTAATTCTGCAGGAGATAAAACGATCAAATGATACAATGCATGAGCATGGGCCAACACATCAGGTCACACGTACATCACACGTCTAAGTGACAAAACCAATCATGACCTTCGATGAATTTCTGAAATGCTCCATGTTCAAAGTCCTTGTGTTTTTTAAACTCCAAAATGTCGTCCAAAAGACTCAAATTATGACATGAAATATTTCACAAATAGCATGGAATCTGCAATACAAATAAAGCGATATCAGTTCAGCGTTGCCAGCCTATTGAATAAAGAGCACTATTTTCCGTTGGTGTCACTGAAATCGGTTGTGAAGAGAATCCCTTGTCGATCACCTCAAATACAGAGAGGACCAAGACTCTACTGCAAGTCTAGCACGATGGAGACATTTACCACAAAAGAAAATGTAACAAAAATTGACACACAAAAGAGAAGACATGAGCAGGAGATTTGACAACAAAACATCACAACAAGCCAGGAGCAACACATGAACTACACAGATGTGGGAAGTGGAAAAGTAAAACAAAGCTGAAAAGCGGGGGTCTGGGGGCCGCAGAAGGCCCTAGTAGGGGTCCAGGGGGTAATGCTGAAGCTGTTTTGGTCATTGACGCAGCATTAGAATGGCTACATTTAGTGGGTTGTTTTTTGTCTTTTTCTAAGGACAGACTTTTGGGGGGCGGAAAAGCAATGTCATTTTGGCGGAAATTTGGTGTTTGGCGAACAATTCCCATTCCTGAATGCAAGATCCACACTACAGAAACACAATGGTTTGCTGAAGTGGTTGGTATTTCAAAATGGTTTCAAAAGCTGGAAAGATTGACGACGACTGAACTCTCCTAGCACCATGTATTTTGTACGTTCTTCGCTGTCCGTCAACCGACAAGAGGGAGGTAACTATTGTTTCCAGTGCGCCTGCATTGCTTCAACGGTGACAAACGCTCTAAAAACAGACAAACACATGGCAGGGTGTTTGGCAGTGAACGTTTTCACATTTGGTGGGAGTGTAGAGTGATGTTTTAGGCGATTATATTCAGCCCTGATGCTGGGGATGAGTTAAAGTGAAACACCATAAACCTCCTCGATCCATTTGCGGAAGTCAATAATCCTGCAAGAGGGGGAGGAAAGGTGACAGAATGAAAAAAACAAAAAGACAGATAGTTCCGGGCCACAACCAAGTTAAGCTCATGCTGCAGGAAGAAGCCGTTATACTCACCCCTGACATTCTGTCAAATTGGTTTTTTACTTGGCCAATATTTAAGATGGAAATGTTTCTAAAAATGTCTGCAGCTAATGATTTCCTTAAGAAGGACGCAATAGAATAGGCGATACTCATAGCAAAACTGTCAACCCAACTGAAATGCTGTTAATTCTTCTTCATATTTTTACGCAAGGAATAATTCTTAAATAGTTGTATTGATCAGGTATTCATCATCTTAACATCGCAAAAAGAGGTGAAAGAAGAGATTTTTGTTCTCACTCAATTTACTCTGACACAACTCACAGGAAAACATTAAATTTTGCAGAGCGCGGAATAAGTCTTCCATTTTATTGCATGATTGTGGACAAGTTACAAGATTTTTTTTTTAATAAATAAACTGATGCGATAAATTGATTTTTTTCCCTCATAAAATTCCATTCAATAAGCATGCCATCCACATGCCATTAAATCCTGATTGGAAATCCAGATTCTATTTGATAGATTTATTTTATGCACACGCTTCAAAAATGTAAGCATGCAAAGATGACTTGAAACTAAAAATATACTGACTTGAAATATTTCATGATAGTGACTTTGACTTCAAACATTTTAGGCATGCCAATGTGACCAACAGCTACCACAGACCTAGCATGCAGATCGGACTGGCATGCAAACTGCAATTGACCAATATAAAGTTGTTTCTTTTGAAAGCCTGCCCATTCATATCAAGAGATAGCGGTCGTCTCGCCTTGTGCTGGGAGGGATCAGGATGGGAGGCAATCTGGAAACAGCAAGCCATTGGTTGCCACAAGGTCAACAGGTTACATTGTTAAAATTATCACCCTTTTAAATCAAATTTAAAACCATGAAAATCTCTCTCACCCACCAACATTGTTGTTTAAAATAGAAACTCAATGCCGTAACTTTTATTTTTCTACTGACAAGTTTTAAATCACTACCCCTTTTAGTTTTTATTAACTAACAATCAAAGATCTCTCAGGCAAACTATGTCTGAACTGAAATGCTACAGCAATAGTTTTAGAACTTTTGTAACTTTTTGGTGGAAGGGTCAAAGAATGTGAACTTCTGCTTGCTGTGCCTTTTTCTCAATCAACTTGTCCAGCACAAAGTCTCTCTCTCGCACAACATACCATCGAAAATGAAATTCTGCTGCAATCATTTCAGCAGTTCAGGACTTCATTCAATGTGCATGGGTGCTCCTGGGGAATTTAGAAAATCCTGCAAGGGGGCGGCCCCGGCGGAGTGCAGGAGCAGCGCACACACACACATTTACTGCTCTTTTTTCACCCCTATAGACTAGTACAACTGCTATATTCCTTTGAATATAGCAAATGCTTATATAGGCCCGTTTTATTGTACAAGAGTGTGTGTGTGTGTGTGTGTAAGAAAATCGTTGCTTCTCAAATTCTCATAATTTGGCGATGCCGGCTCTAGGCAATTTAAAAATTCTGCAGTTCAGGACATCCTGCAAGGAGCATCCATGAATGTGTAATACTCGTTCAGAAACTTCCATTGTGTCATTCTTCAAAATACAAACATGAAACAAACTGGAAAATCCAAAAACACTGAAGCTGGAAACTCTATAAACAAAAAGAGAGAATGAAACAGGAACAAAAACTAGAGTGGAATGACTATTTTGTTATAAAGTGTTATTTGCAACTAATCAAGAATCAAATATTTCTGTCATCAAAACTAGCATCCAGCTCATGCTAAGATAGGTGTTATGCACGATCCCTGAATGCTTAGACATTCTGACAAACATTATGACTAGAATGAAGATGATAATTATGTTTAAAGTCATAGTGGTTGGAGGTCACTCAGCAATGATCTACATAAATGATGAATGACCACACATTATTTTGCTGTGTTAACAAAACAAAGTCAGAAAAAAAAGACAACCTCACTGATTTTTTTTTTTGGAGTCATACGTAACCCTAAACACAATAACTGATAAGTTTGAACAAAATATTGTCTCAGAAATACCAAACATTTGAACATTTAGAAAAAAATGTTTGAACATTTTGAAAAAATTTCTTAACACTGATTCCACTTGAGATTAAGATAATTTAAAAAGTTGTCATGAACACTAAAAAATCACTACAGCCTTGTTATTAAAAGCATATAAAGCCAGACTACATCAATAAAATGGCACCAAAAGTTAACAAACACTGGTCCAACAATATACAAAAAGATCAGTTATAATTTCTCCTTAGATGTTGTAAACACATGCAGTCGCTTCATCAGTTTTCTTCTTCTTTTGCAATATCATTTTCAGTGATGTATTCATTCTCACAACATTCACAACACAAAACTGTTCTAGACTCTATAATATGCACAAGAGAAAAAAAGCTGTTTTTAAAGAATGAAAAAAAGGAGATATCTATGAGAAAACACACTGCGGTACAAGTAACTTCAATTAATGATCACAGAGGTATCTGGTCTTTTAAAATACATGAGAAAAAAACCACTTACAAAAATAGAGAAAAAAAATTATACACGCGTAAAAGAAATTGGGTTAAAACTGTGAGACGCATATTCATTTTACAATCCCATTCAGCACATTTGTCGAGTCACTCCAAACAATATACTGGGAAAATGAAGCTAAAATGAGGAATGGCGTAAAAGAAACCCTTTTAAAAGCGAGGACGAACAAGCGCTAAACGAATGGTGTCAACTAGCATTGAGGTGAAGCCGAGGAGACTTTTGCTTTTTCTGTTTCTGGCTCTCTGCAAACAGACCACACTCGACACGACAAAGATTAACATCTCCACCATCCAAACTCAAATCACAGAAGACATACAAATGATACAAACGTGACAGGAAAAGAAATTATACATCGCATGGTCTTTCTATGACATCAAAACTCTAGTCATGAGATAGGTTATAAAAACTTCGTGGGAAAAAAGGAGAGAAATCAGTGTACCATTTTCAAGCTTCAGTCTTGTCTGAGAAAGAAAGGAAAACGTCCAATCTACTACTCTCCAAAGCAGTTTCAATCGTTTGCTAGAATTACTGTGGACTGTCCCCCCACCCCCACAACAACATTGTATTCTGTAAATCTAACCAAAAAAATAAATTAGTCCATTCACACTTAATTGCTGGCTGAACTATGAAACAGAAAATACTTGTGTATAAGACAAAAGATAGGCAATGCATTTAATGACAAAAAAATAAACGAATATAAACTAATTCAGTAATTGAAGCAAGTCAGAAATGGCCTCGGATACTGTATCATGGTGAATAGATTCATGTTTAATTATCAGCCAATGAGAAACATATTGTTCCAGAATGTAAAAGTCATGCCGTATATGACTGCTATGTGTGTACATGACTACAAGGAAATGTAGGGCTAGTCTAGGTCTGCTCATTATCGGCCTTACTAACAAGCCTTCCTTTCAAATAACTTACTTTATTTCAGTCAATTAATCAAGATGGGATGAATTGGTTTGAGAGATCCCTTCATTTCAATCACATATGTACATGAATTCCCAAAACTGTCCTCAAATTCAAACAATGAAAGTAAAGTGTTCTTCTTTACATATCAGAACATGGCTTTGTGCTCACACTGTTATGTGCATGTGTAGTGTACAGAAATATATATATATATTCACTCTCTCACTCTACACTCTCTCTTACACACACATGCATCATTCGATATCTATATTTCTCTCTCTCTCTCTCTCTGTCTCTCTGTCTCTCGCACACACACACACGCATGCATGCATGCACGCACGCATGCACGCACACACGCACACGCACTCACATCTACACTTCCTACCTACAAACCCTCGTTACGCAAACTACAGAAAAAGAAAGAAAAATCATCATATCCATCTATTTTTTACAATAACATCGACTTGTATTCAGAACACCATAACATAAAATAACCTCCATTAAAAAAAGCAAACGACAATGCTCACATTTCTTGTCACGAGGGGAGATAACTTGCTGGCGTGAAAAAGCTCTTTTGTGTCACAAATCACCTCCCCTCACAGCAAGAAGCACGACGCGAGCATTGGCGACAAATGTACGCATCAATACAACACAGTGCCGCTCTGTTCCACCCCCATTTTCCCCTACCCCTCTCCACCTGAAGGAGCCGCTACAATGCACACAATTCAACCCAAATGCCAGGCCATTCTGACCAGGTTTGTCAGTCATGATTCACCCGACTTACTTCCGTCTTCTTCTTCTTCGATCGCTCAGACAGTTTCCTGTCAATTGTGAGCGCAGATGCATCATGCTGCCGTTATGCGCCTAACCAAGAAATAGTTAGGCCCAGCAAGTCCGACTTCGGCTGGAGGATATCTTTTTGAAAGTGTTTCGTGAAAAAAGGCAGGAGAATGGACTGGTTAGACAGAAATATAGTAGATAACAGCAAGCAAAGAGAAAAGGCAGTCAAAGAGAGTGACAGATGAGAGGAAGCAACAAGCACAGAACTTCCAGAAGGTGGGGGAACTATTTAGACAAAAGGCCCCCCGGTATCCCCCATGGGTGGTACTTCCGTCTAAGAACAAGGCTGCTAATTTTCGCTGACTAACACTCCAGTAGACCCCAATACAGGAATCCAATACAATGTCCGATAACAAAAAGTAGACATTTCATCAGATTCCTGTATTATGGGGGACTGCAAATAGAGTCAACAGAAGCTGCTAGGATTTCCAGGCATCAAAACTACTGTTCCTAAAAAAAGTGGAGATTTTTTTCAGCCGATAAATCCTTTCACCCGGATTTTCAGCTAACGTCAGAAGTTTGCCGAAGTTTTTGTTGAGCGAGCAAGCACTCATTTCACAGCTTTTCGCATCCTACTTCACCTTCCAACTCTCAAACACGCCATTCGCGGGTCGCTTAGGCGGACATTTTTTGCCCGCAAGCGCAAGCGTCACTCGTCCAAATATGGACAGCGCTGTTTGAGAATAACATAGCGCTCGCAAAAACAGCAGAGATTTTGTTTTTTCGGTGGAGATTCCGTAAATTACGAAAAGTTTTCAGCAGAAAAGGCGGAGAGGGCGGAGCTGTTTTCATGCCTGATTTCAGAGCGTAGAATTTCGGGTGAAGCATGCCTCACAAATGTGACAATCGGATGGCAGTGAATCGAATCGTGGGCAGTGAATCGAATCGTGTGCAGTGTGTCTACCCCCTCACTCTCTCCCCCCCCCTCTCTCTCACATATCAGTGCTGAGTCATCCTCTCCCCCTCCTCATACCCAGAATCCTCCTCCGCGCTCTGGGTGTCGCGGTCGCGGGGGCTGCGGAGGTATGACGGGGGCACGCGACCCTTGACCACGTCCTCGGAGACGACCACGGTGGTGATGTCGGAGCCCGGGACCTCGAACATGGGGTCCAACAGCAGAGTCTCCTGGAAGAAGCAGCACCACACATGGCGTGAATGTAGCATGGGGGAAAGAAAAACATTCCCTCAATCCTGAAATGACACGGTTCAATGTTCTCTGAATCTTCCCAGTCCTGAAGTGGTGACCACTTTAAAAATAATAATGTCCAATGTGTGTGTGTCTGTGTATACAGGATGGGTGGGGGTGGTGCTAGAATTGCATGGCTATCATTTTGTTTTAACTCATTCAAGTCGTTCCGGCCATATATGTCTGGAATTAATAGATAGCTGTCAATTTGATGCATTTGCTTCAAGGGAAGTAAATCTGTGTGCAAGCCATACCTTGGTCACTTCTAAACTCTCTTTGCTCCTTTAGACCACAATTTTGCCTCTGACTTTGCTGTTGTAGTGGTTTGTTGTGTGGAAACCAAACGGCGTAGAGAGTTTTTCTATATAAAGTCTATATAAAGTCTATATATAAAAGTCTGATCTACCACTTCCCTATGTCTAAACCTGAAGTAAAAACCCGTAATCTTCTTTCATTTCTCCTTTTGTGTATGTATGTTTTGTTTGTGTGCATGTCTGGAGTGATTTGTGAGGGTTTTTTAATAATTCAAAATCGTTGCCATAAATGTTGGCAGAAATGTTTCATTTTATAAGACTGTGGATCCTGATGACAAGATGGCCAATCCTGAACTCATTCTATCAGCTTTTTCAATCCTGATTTCTGGAGCATGCCTGAACTACTTTCATTCATGATATATTAACTCAATCGCATCGCAGCCATAACACTAAACTGCCATCCTAGAAATCGCACGATTTTTTGACGATTTTTAAAACATCTCAACAAATCCCTCCAGCCATACACACAAAGCAAAAGAGAAATGAAGGAGGATTACAAGCATTCTCTTTGTTTTTTACTTCAAGTGTAGAAATAAGGAAACGACAGCTCACACAACACTGTATGCAAACCGCGTCAGCTAAAAAAGTTTTCAGTCCGCCATTAGATCTACAGGAATCTGCAAATTTCTCCCTCTCACTTTCACTCTTATGGCTTTATGAGGAGACACACAGACTTCATGTGATGACCAAACATGACTTGTTCATTACAGAACACTAAGCGCTTCACCTTTTCCTTGGAGCCTTAGTATAAGGCTGATTCTCTGGTTCTGAGCAGCAAGTGCATTCCATTCCAGTCTTCAAGAAGGCTATTTATGGACACTGGCTTCTCCAATGAAACAACTACAAAATGCAAAGAAAGATGGAAAAATAATGATGGTCTAGGGGAGGGAAGCGTGTTTACAAATTACTACGTTATTGTGTGCACACAGAATTACATCCCTCGAAGCTATAGTCATGCTAATAGATTCGTATTTCCGCCAGTTATAATTATGCGATTAGTCCTCAACGGTGATGTCACATATCGCATTTATGTATGCAGAATGACGCCATTGAGTTAATCCTCGGTGTCCTAACTATTTGATTTGCAGGCTTCACTTCTGAGGATTCTGAGAGACAGAACTACAAACCACCACAAAAACTGACCCCAACAAATTGCTCGCAGCACTACAAATTCAGCAAATTATTCAAAAGGAAATGCTTGCAGTGTAAGCTTGGTTTACTCATTCTATATGAGATTGATAGCAAAAGTAGTTGAGGGTTTGTGCCCAACAAATTAAAAATGAAATAATTTGTAGCACGATTCAAAACACTTCCTTCAAAAATCCAGGATTTGTTACAATTCTAGTTAATTTATGACACAAACTTCATTACCGTATTATTCGGACAATAAGGCGCACCCCCCAAATTGTGCACAACACTCATATATTGTTATTACATTTCCTTACTTCATTGTTAGTCATATTATAAGGCGCAGGGGTCTCAGTCTTGTAAAAAAAAAAAGTATTGCCTTATACTTAGTCCAAAAAATATGGGTGCAATATTGCATCTGCATAATATCAGTAGACAAATGAAAAAACAATAGAAATAAATGTGTTTAAAATAATGTGTCTGTCACTGACCAGGATGGCTCTCAACCCGCGGGCTCCGGTCTTTCTCTCCAGGGCCAGACAGGCAATGGCGTTGAGAGCCTCTGGCTTCACCTCCAGGTGGGCCTGTGACCGACATACAGCACAGTGTTGTTATTATTCAACAATGGCTTTGAGAGCCTCTGGCTTCACCTCCAGGTGGGCCTGTGACCGACATACAGCACAGTGTTGTTATTATTCAACAATGGCGTTGAGAGCCTCTGGCTTCACCTCCAGGTGGGCCTGTGACCGACATACAGCACAGTGTTGTTATTATACAACAATGGCTTTGAGAGCCTCTGGCTTCACCTCCAGGTGGGCCTGTGACCGACATACAGCACAGCGTTGTTATTATACAACAATGGCCTGTGACCGACATACAGCACAGCGTTGTTATTATTCAACAATGGCCTGTGACCGACATACAGCACAGTGTTGTTATTATTCAACAATGGCCTGTGACCGACATACAGCACAGTGTTGTTATTATACAACAATGGCCTGTGACCGACATACAGCACAGTGTTGTTATTATACAACAATGGCCTGTGACCGACATACAGCACAGTGTTGTTATTATTCAACAATGGCCTGTGACCGACATACAGCACAGCGTTGTTATTATTCAACAATGGCCTGTGACCGACATACAGCACAGTGTTGTTATTATTCAACAATGGCCTGTGACCGACATACAGCACAGTGTTGTTATTATTCAACAATGGCATTGAGAGCCTCTGGCTTCACCTCCAGGTGGGCCTGTGACCGACATACAGCACAGTGTTGTTATTATACAACAATGGCCTGTGACCGACATACAGCACAGCGTTGTTATTATTCAACAATGGCCTGTGACCGACATACAGCACAGCGTTGTTATTATTCAACAATGGCCTGTGACCGACATACAGCACAGTGTTGTTATTATACAACAATGGCCTGTGACCGACATACAGCACAGTGTTGTTATTATTCAACAATGGCCTGTGACCGACATACAGCACAGCGTTGTTATTATTCAACAATGGCCTGTGACCGACATACAGCACAGCGTTGTTATTATTCAACAATGGCCTGTGACCGACATACAGCACAGCGTTGTTATTATTCAACAATGGCCTGTGACCGACATACAGCACAGTGTTGTTATTATTCAACAATGGCATTGAGAGCCTCTGGCTTCACCTCCAGGTGGGCCTGTGACCGACAGCCAACGGTGTTGTTATTATTCACACATCACCAGTGTACACTATCACTATGAATTCTAGTTTTTACAAGTGTCCACAGGTCAACAATCAGCTGCCACATTCGTTAACATAAAATGTTAAATATGTCCCAATCATCAAAATGCAAAAAAACACCTTCAGAACAGTCAATAATTCTCCTGTATTACTATGTACAGCACAGACATACCATTCACACCCCACTCACCCTATCCATGCTGAACAGGGCCTGGTACTGAGGCACCAGAGCATTGTGAGGCTCCGGTAGGATCCTGACCAGCATCATCTCCTGTATTACTATGTACAGTACAGACCACTCACCCTATCCATGCTGAACAGGGCCTGGTACTGAGGCACCAGAGCATTGTGAGGCTCCGGTAGGATCCTGACCAGCATCATCTCCTGTATTACTATATACAGTACACACCACTCACCCTATCCATGCTGAACAGGGCCTGGTACTGAGGCACCAGAGCATTGTGAGGCTCCGGTAGGATCCTGACCAGCATCATCTCCTGTATTACTATGTACAGTACAGACCACTCACCCTATCCATGCTGAACAGGGCCTGATACTGAGGCACCAGAGCGTTGTGGGGCTCCGTCAGGATCCTGACCAGCATCATCTCCTGTATTACTATGTACAGTACAGACCACTCACCCTATCCATGCTGAACAGGGCCTGGCACTGAGGCACCAGAGCGTTGTGGGGCTCCGTCAGGATCCTGACCAGCATCATCTCCTGTATTACTATGTACAGTACAGCCCACTCACCCTATCCATGCTGAACAGGGCCTGGTACTGAGGCACCAGAGCATTGTGAGGCTCCGGTAGGATCCTGACCAGCATCATCTCCTGTATTACTATGTACAGTACAGACCACTCACCCTATCCATGCTGAACAGGGCCTGGTACTGAGGCACCAGAGCGTTGTGGGGCTCCGTCAGGATCCTGACCAGCATCATCTCCGTCAGGCTGTGGAAGGGCACCACCACCGGCAGACGGCCGCAGAACTCGGGTATCAACCCAAACTCGATCAGGTCCCTCGCCTCAACCAATTGCAGCAGGGCATCCTTGATGGGGAGAACGAAAATTTTAACAATTTAAATATTCATTTAATTAAAAATGAATTATTTTCCTCCTCCTGTCATACTGTGACGAGGTAATGGGTTAAAAGGCTAAGCCTCTAGGGAAGACTTTTAGTGTGTTAAATTTTCAAGTAGAAAATTTGCCTTTAACCCACTTCTCTAGGGTATGGGAGATGAGCAACTTTCCCGGCCCCTTTTCATCTAATAAATTTATATTTGTGCCCGGGTTCTGGCTTGTATGGTTGTAAGAAATACAAGTGGTTGAATTGCTCTAAATGGCAGACAGAGAGAAGTAGGGTTTTACATGAAATTACAAGACTCCCACTCTCATCAGTCTGACCAAAGGGTTCAGGATTATTTGACACTTGTATTTTATTTACTCCCAAAATCTGCATAAGATTATGCAACAATAATAATAAAGCAGCTCAATGGCGCCAAAACAAAATGTGAATGAAAAACAATGGAATCCGAAAGGATTTATAAGACTTTTGTCTTTCTAGAAGGTTAGCCCCAAGCGGGAAGGGTCACTAATCATCATTGTCCGGAGGAAAGTTCAAATGATTGGCGTGGTCCGGGGGGACTTAGCTGTTGTCAAGTTCCTCCGTAGTGATCGGCGAATGCTGGGGTGGCTGGGCTTGCTCGTCAGATGAGAGTAGCTCCCAGTCGTTCCGGTTACGGCTTCGCGGGATGGCACGGTTCAGGCGTGGTCTCCTCGCGGATTCTGGGTGCGGGGCGTCTTGGCGGCGGTCCCGTCTTGGTGCTTGTGAGTCAGGGATGATCTTCCTGCCCACGATGCCCTGCTGATAATCACAGGAGAAGGTGGATGTAGGTCTCTATGGCTTAGAGACAAGGGGCTTCAGTCGGCAGGGAATTAGTGAATCCCAACCGGCTAGAAGGCTTCCCTTGTACAATAGCACTAAGAACACATAATCTGAATTTCAGTTAACAAACTGAGATCAGTAAAACATAAAAGGTGATCAAGCCAACATCACTCTCCATCCAACACCTGGAAAGGAATGGTATCATAAAGTGCAAGATTGCAACCCATAGGTTTCCTACTAAAAATAGACAAAAGGGTTAGTAGGCATAAACTCCGGTTCTGGTACCAAAAGTGTTCAAGTCAAAAACACACACACACAAATAATCAGTGCACATAAATAGAACAGAATGTTTACCACTTCTTTTCAATAACATATCTATCTACTCCTTATTCATCATTGAACATAGGATCTAGATCAAAACTAGGGTCAAACAAACCAGATCTCAATCACCAGCCATCAATAATACTTACTAGTGGGCTTATTATGTGTTGCTCTAGCTACGTTTCAGCGTCTTGTGTGAACACTTTTTCTCACTACTCCAATTATAGCCTTCACTTTCAAACAATGAAAGCCTGTCATTGGTTTATAGCAGTCGACACGTCACAAGATGATGTTCTAAATGTACAGAACAATCACGCGCCGGTTACAGCATTATCACATTCCGACATTCCTAACCTGCTCGTGATATGAAAGAAAGGGTTCAAAGGGAGCTGACCGTGGATGTCACTTTCTCGTGATGGGGGGGGTAGATAAGAGGGGTAAAGGGAGATCACCCGGGTAGGTGGTACATGCGGACAGGGGGGGTAGATCAGGCTTCAAAGAGACAAATTCCTTAATCGGCGTTCGTTTGAAGCAGCCGGGCAATTAAAGTGGCGGTTGGTCGAGAAATGAAAAGGAGAGAGGTGGGGGGTGGGGGGGGGGGGGGGGGGGGGGTGTAGATAAGAAATAAAGAAAGCGGGTCGCGCGGGACACTTACGTCACACATACAGCAGGCTTCACACTCGCACACTAAATCGAAGGGCATAAATACACCTCACCCTCACACACACACACACACATACTTATACACACACACACATATATATATATATATAATTATACACACACAAACAAAAACAAAACTAAAACAAAAAGTAGCATTCCAGACTTGTGACATAAAAAGTGATGACATCATCAACAACATCATACTGCCCATAGGAGTTAATTCATTCCTATACATTTTCTACACCGCAAAAATTATCACTGTGGCCTGAGTCTCACTGGAATCTAGTGAGGATACCTTTAACGATTTGGCAGTTATTCAAATCTATGGAAATAAGGCCGAGTCAAAGTCACGGAAGTGAACTTTTACTTAGATTTTCTTGTTCTCACCCGTACTTTGCTGAAATGTTCAGAAACTCTGTAGCACACGATAAGCACATGCAGCTGACCACATCTGAGGAATGGACCACTTCCTAATGCGAGAAGTGGCACATCAGTGGGAGGGGAGGGGTGGGGAAGGGGGAAGGGGAGAAGCCTCCCAAGTTTGCTCTCAAAGGCAAACATAAGCCCTCTAAACATTACTATCATTATCATCATTATTATCATTATCATCATTATCCTCCTCACTGACCTTTTCCTCGTTGTCGGAGGTCGTGTCGCTGCTCTCCGCCAGGTGGCGCTGGTCGGCCACCGACGCCGCTCGCCTCCCCTGACTGCTGACCATGGCGGCCCCGAAGCCCAGGTACTGCCCACCAAACAACTGGCATCGTCAACGTTTAACGTCTGTGTTTTACCAGCCATCAACTCCACTTTGAACCAACCACTTTAACTCATTCAAGTCGTTCCGGCCATATATGTCCGGAATTAATAGATAACTGTCAATTTAATGCATTTGCTTCAAGGGAAGTAAATCTGTATGTACACAATACAGTGGAATCTGTTTAATTGGCCATCGGATAATCGGCCAAAGCTGCTTAATCGGCCAATTTCCTCTGGAACGGAATTTTTTCTTCTTAAGCATGTGTTATTTTGTTCGTTTTTACGGCCAAAGCTGAAATCTTCAATTTCACTTTATTGGCCACTTTTCTCTCTAATTTTTCCTCTTTACCCCTTTTTGAGAGGGAGAACAACAGAGGCAGACAAACTGACAACACGCTTTTGACGTTTACATGGTTGAGTGTGAAGTTGGAAGGTGAGCTGTTGTCAATTGAAAGACCCTGCATGGCGTTAAAATCACTCAAGAAAACAAAATCATTGTCTTTTACTCATGCTTCTGTCAAGTTGTAGGATTAACACACACACACACACACACACACACACACAGTGACACACACACACATCACAAAAAGGGAAAGAATTTGAATTTGAACTGCAACATTTAATTTTGACGTCATTGCTTTTGACTTGCATAATTGCGTCATACAGTATCTCGATGTTCGTTTATCGGCCGATTCGCTTTATCGGCCATATTTTTCCTGGTCCCAAAAGTGGCCGATTAAGCGGATTCCACTGTACCTTGGTCACTTCTAAACTCGCTTCGCTCCCTTAGACCACAATCTTGCCTCTGACTTTGCTGTTGTAGTAAGTTTGTTGTGGGGTAACCAATCGATGTAGAGAGGTTTTCTATGTAAAGTCTATATATAAAAAAGTCTGATCTACTACTTCCCTATATGTCTAAATCTGAAGCAAAGACCCGTCATCTTTCATTTCTCCTTTTGTTTATGTACGCTTTGTTTGTGTGTATGGCTGGAATGATTTGTGAGTTTCTTTAATAATTCAAAATCGTTGCGATGCGAATGAGTTAATGTTGACTCACATAATGGTAAATGTGTGAGTCCCGCGACTCGACGCTCAGGACTGCCATCTGACATGGGTGAAAGTCAAACATTCTCTCTGCCCTGCAATGAATGTTCCCCTTCCTGAAGAGGTCACCACATTCAGCGCATGTGCACACAACTAAATGTTTCTGCATGGAAACCCTGTGAATAAGAAAAGGAAGGAAGGAAAAAATAAGTGCATGCGTTTACGCACAGAAACGCATCCGCTTATTTTTTCCTTCTTTCTTTTATTTATTTACGCAGAGCTGCCAACTTTCCAGGATCCCAAACCAAAATGATGGGGGGTGGATTCGGGAGGGGGGTCAGCACCCCCCCCCCCCCCTCCCGAGAGAATGGGGGAGGGGCTGAAGCATGTTAATTTAGAATCCTGAAAGAAATTTCAAAGTTGCGTCGGTATACTGTGCAGAGAGCGTAACTATCTTCATGGTTGGACACATCGTTGATTATTTTTATTTTATCAGAGCTTTAGGCCTACTGCACATGCGCAGCTTACAGCTTCTGTTTATAAATGTTGGATAGGTGCTTGGACTGGCTGTGGCACTGGCACACACTTTGATTTCAACGTGAATTTGACTCTTTTTTTTAATGTGTGCCTTGCGAATTTGGAATCCAGAATTTTATTGCCATAATCGGAAATGCAGAATCGCGGTTGGGAAAACGGAACAATTCCGAGAAATTTGGAATGGCTGGAAGCTATGTTTACGGTGTTTCCATACGGAAACATTTAGTTGTGTGTATGTGCGCTAAAAGTAATATCTGACGTGTGTCTGTGTGCACACAGGATGGGTGGGGATGGTGTCAGAATTGCACATCTATCATCTTGTTTTAATCTGCCATCAGTGTGTGTCTGTGCACACAGGATGGGTGGGGATATAGTGTCAGAATTGCACATCTATCATCTTGTTTTAATCTGCCATCAGTGTGTCTGTCTATACAGGATGGGTGGGGGTGGTGCTAGAATTGCACATCTATCATCTTGTTTTAATCTGCCATCAGTGTGTGTCTGTGTATACAGGATGGGTGGGGGTTTAGAATTGCACATCTATCATCTTGTTTTAATCTGCCATCAATGTGTGTGTCTGTGCACACAGGATGGGTGGGGGTGGTGCTAGAATTGCATCTATCATCTTGTTTTCATCTGTGTGTGTCTGTGTATACAGGATGGGTGGGGGTGGTGCTAGAATTGCACATCTATCATCTTGTTTTAATCTGCCATCAATGTGTCTTGTTTCAATCTGCCATGGGTGGGGGTGGTGTGAATTGCACATCTATCATCTTGTTTTAATCTGCCATCAATGTGTCTGTGTACACAGGATGGGTGGGGGTGTGTTAGAACTGCATGTACATCATCTTGTTTTAATCTGCATGTGTGTGTCTGTCTATACAGGATGGGTGGGGGTGGTCTTAGAATTGCATATCTATTATCATCTTGCTGCCATCAATGTGTGTCTGTCTATACAGGATGGGTGGGGGTGGTGTTAGAATTGCATGTCTATCATCTTGTTTTAATCTGCCATCATTGTGTGTCTGTCTATACAGGATGGGTGGGGGTGGTGTTAGAACTGCATGTCTATCATCTTGTTTTAATCTGCCATCAGTGTGTCTGTCTATACAGGATGGGTGGGGGTGGTGTTAGAACTGCATATCTATCATCTTGTTTTAATCTGCCATCAGTGTGTCTGTCTATACAGGATGGGTGGGGGTGGTGTTAGAATTGCACATCTATCATCTTGTTTTAATCTGCCATCAATGTGTGTCTGTGTACAGGATGGGTGGGGGTGGTGTTAGAACTGCATGTCTATCATCTTGTTTTAATCTGCCATCAGTGTGTGTCTGTCTATACAGGATGGGTGGGGGTGGTGTTAGAACTGCATGTCTATCATCTTGTTTTAATCTGCCATCAGTGTGTGTCTGTGTGCACACAGGATGGGTGGGGGTAGTGTCAGAATTGCACATCTATCATCTTGTTTTAATCTGCCATTATGGCAGAAATGTTTGATTTTATAAGACTGTGGTTCCAGATGACAAGATGGCCAATCCTGAAGACTATCAGGTTTTTCCATTCTGATTTCAGGAGCATGGCTGAACTACTTTCACCCATGATCTGATGCTTTGGCTTTCGGACCAGTGCATCACCAAACTGTAGAAAAGTGCTACCTGACACACAATTTCTGTCAATAACATGTTTGAAAGTTATAAAAACCATTTCCCCTATAATAGGCACGTGGCCCCCTCTAAATCTGGACTTGCTACATACTTTGCCTGCTGATTCTGGCCCCCTGATTTCAAACAGAATCAACACCGCCAAGCTAGCCTTGGATTAAGGCTGTGTCAGACCAATTGACATAGGTTAGAACACCAAGGCTACATCAAAATGTTTATGCTATGCGGGGATTGTCTTTAGCCATGACAAGCTCCTAGCATAACATCATCAGTCTCCAAAATCCTCCAAAGTCAGAGTGTGGCTGCCCACATGGCAGGGTAATCAAAAACGGCCAGACAAGTAAATAAAATATATTAATAAATGTTCTCATCCCTATCTGGTGCATTTGTACCATAGTGTTCAAGTGCTTCGGCTGTTGGGATGATCCCTGGAGTCTTTAAGCCAGGGTACGACAACAAGAACAACTACCACCACACTACCAAGCAGCCTTCTCTGTGTGCATCCTACACACAAACAACCCTCTCATAATATCTAAATTATCTCAATTTTCCATTTGATACAGGCTAAAAACGAGTGGTTTGGGTTCATGCCTTACTAAAGCCAAAAGCAAAGACCTGAAAAGACTGCTAAGAGTAGTTGAATAAAGCTACAATGATAAACTGATGTTGCTCAAAGTCCAATCAAGCTCATAGTCAACTGATCTCCCCCCTTTTTGAACATCAAAACCTTAATTAAATACATATGATACAAAAACGATTCAAACAAAAATTCAATCTGCAATTTTTTTTCCCAAGACAATCTAAAGGGTTTAACTCACTCAGGACGAATGAGCCGGATCCGGCTCATGGCTTGCACAACTGTTTAGGACGAATGAGTTGATCCGGCTCATAAGCGTTTTCAAGAGGTTTTGATTTGTGGCTTGTAACCAGCTTTCAAGCGCAACGTCATAGCCTACATTCAGTTTGCTTTGACCTTGCCTCACTTGAAATCAACCAATTATTGCAGACTTTACATTCATGTTTAGCTGTAGGAGGGGTTCAAAAATCGGAATGTGAAATTTTCCTTTTTGTGTTAGCTGTTTTCGTTAATAGGAGACAAACGACGAAAGTTTCGAATCTGATATTTTACGATCATTTAGTGCATGGTGTTGCGAATCTTTTCTGAAAATATCGATGCCTAACTCTTCATAACTTGGTTTTGGTAATTGTTTTCCGAACCTAGTCAAATGCCCAGTCCCCACAGAACATGGGGAAATAATTCAGCCAGTCTTGAGTGAGATAAATAAGTTGTTTTATTTTTCCTTGCTGAAAACAGCAGAGGCAATGAACAGGATGTTTGTAAAGTGTCTATCTGGTCTTTCTGTCTGTCTATTCGTCCGTCTGTGATCTGTCTATCAGTCCCTTGGTTTTTGTCCATTGTTTCTTCACCTTTTTCATTCTTTCGTCTGCTGATGGGTTCACTCCATTGAAGGCATCGCAGGCTATGAATAATAGAATGTGTGTCTCACTCCATTGAAGGCATCGCAGGCTATGAATAATAGAATGTGTGTCTCACTCCATTGAAGGCATCGCAGGCTATGAATAATAGAATGTGTGTCTCACTCCATTGAAGGCATCGCAGGCTATGAATAATAGAATGTGTGTCTCACTCCATTGAAGGCATCGCAGGCTATGAATAATAGAATGTGTGTCTCACTCCATTGAAGGCATCGCAGGCTATGAATAATAGAATGTGTGTCTCACTCCATTGAAGGCATCGCAGGCTATGAATAATAGAATGTGTGTCTCACTCCATTGAAGGCATCGCAGGCTATGAATAATAGAATGTGTGTCTCACTCCATTGAAGGCATCGCAGGCTATGAATAATAGAATGTGTGTCAGCGTGTACATGCGTGCTCAGTGTGTTGTTTTACCTTTTCATTCTTTCGTCTGCTGATGATGGATTCACTCCATTGAAGGCATCGCAGGCTATGAATAATAGAATGTGTGTCAGCGTGTACATGCGTGCTCAGTGTGTTCTTTTACCTTTTCATTCTTTCGTCTGCTGATGATGGGTTAACTCCATTGAAGGCATCGCAGGCTATGAATAATAGAATGTGTGTCAGCGTGTACATGTGTGCGTGCTCAGTGTGTTCTTTTACCTTTTCGTTCCTCCTTCTGCTGATGATGAGTTCACTCCATTGAAGGCATCGCAGGCTATGAATAATAGAATGTGTGTCAGCGTGTACATGCGTGCGTGCTCAGTGTGTTCTTTTACCTTTTCATTCTTTCGTCTGCTGATAATGGGTTCACTCCATTGAAGGCATCAGACGATGTTGGTGGTTTGTCTGTCCGTCTTTCTGTCAGTCTGTATGGCTGTCTTCTGTCTATATGAGTATATCAGAGCGTCTGTCTGTATTCATGCATTATTCCTGTGCCTGTTAGTTCTAGTTCTTTTATCCGATGATGCCGTCGATGCATCAGATGCAATGAATACAATACACTGATGGTGTGTTTGACGGTCCTCAATCTGTCTTTCTGTGCATCTTCTTGTCTTTATTCATGCATTACTTCTGTACCTTCATGTTCTTTCTTCTGCTAATGATGATGCAGTCCAGACCACTGAAGGCCTGCAACGCAGCAAGCAATGAACAGAGTGTGTGTGCTGTGTGTGTGTGTGTGTGTGTGTGTGTGTGTGTGTGTGTGTGTGTGTGAATAGAGTGTGTGCATGTTCTTCAATTTTTGCATCTTTCCACTAAAAGTGATTCAGAATTCCGCTTTCTCTTCAACAAACGAGAAAATAGAATGAGTGCATACAGTGTATGCATGCATTGTTGAACTGTGTGTGTGCTGAGCATATTCATGCATCCTCCTACCTTTTCGTTCTTCCGTCTGCTGATGATGCGGTCCAGGCCATTGAAGGCGCCGGACGCGATGAAGAGGATGTTGGTGGTATCCACCTGAACCGTCTCTCCCCGCAGCTTGCGCGAGTTGCGCTCCGGGACATTGACAATGGTCCCCTCCAGCATCTTCAGCATACCCTGAAACACAACAACAACATGCAGTATTTATACATTGACACTGGCCCCCTCCAGCATCTTCAGCATACCCTGAAACACAACATGATGCAGTATTTACACATTGGCAATGGTCCCCTCCAGCATCTTCAGCATACCCTGAAACACAACAACATGCAGTATTTATACATTGACACTGGCCCCCTCCAGCATCTTCAGCATACCCTGAAACACAACATGATGCAGTATTTACACATTGACAATGGTCCCCTCCAGCATCTTCAGCATACCCTGAAACACAACATCATGCAGTATTTATACATTGACAATGGTCCCCTCCAGCATCTTCAGCATACCCTGAAACACAACAACATGCAGTATTTATACATTGACAATAGTCCCCTCCAGCATCTTCAGCATACCCTGAAACACAACAACATGATGCAGTATTTATACATTGACAATGGTCCCCTCCAGCATCTTCAGCATACCCTGAAACACAACAACAACATGCAGTATTTATACATTGACACTGGCCCCCTCCAGCATCTTCAGCATACCCTGAAACACAACATGATGCAGTATTTACACATTGACAATGGTCTCCTCCAGCATCTTCAGCATACCCTGAAACACAACAACAACATGCAGTATTTATACATTGACACTGGCCCCCTCCAGCATCTTCAGCATACCCTGAAACACAACAACAACATGATGCAGTATTTATACATTGACACTGGCCCCCTCCAGCATCTTCAGCATACCCTGAAACACAACATGATGCAGTATTTACACATTGACAATGGTCCCCTCCAGCATCTTCAGCATACCCTGAAACACAACATGCAGTATTTATACATTGACAATGGTCCCCTCCAGCATCTTCAGCATACCCTGAAACACAACATGATGCAGTATTTACACATTGACAATGGTCCCCTCCAGCATCTTCAGCATACCCTGAAACACAACATGATGCAGTATTTATACATTGACAATGGTCTCCTCCAGCATCTTCAGCATACCCTGAAACACAACATGCAGTATTTATACATTGACACTGGTCTCCTCCAGCATCTTCAGCATACCCTGAAACACAACATGATGCAGTATTTACACGGCGCTGAATCTTGACGGAAATCAAATCAAAGCGCACACACACGTTAGCATTCATAACGCATTCAAACAAAAATGCAATACAAAGCGAACACACATGTATGACATAAATGGTATACAGCAGAAACAGACCTAAAGGCAAGAGAGAGAAAAGAAAGAGAGTGGAACCTCAATGACGGTGGAACAGGTGGGTTTTGAGGTTAGATTTGAAAGCAGAGAGGGTCGGTCGCTGACGGAGGAAAAGAGGAAGTTTGTTCCAGGAGGTCGGTCCTGAGACAGCAAAAGAGCACCGACCAACAGTTTAAAGCTTATACCTAGGGGTCTGGAGAGAAAGAGGGTCAGAGACTGAACGGAATGCGTGAGCTGGCGTATAAATGGAAATATTGTCGCAGAGGTAAGATGGAACAGCTTTATGGATAGAATTTTAGGAAAGGGTGTTCAAACACACACACACACACACATTTACACAATCGCCACTTAACCCTCTTGTGCCTGACACTCTGTGCTCTCAATCACCTCTGAAATCCTAACCCAAGGGACGTCACTCCGTACAAAAGGCGGGGTAGCGTCAGAAAAATAATAAAATAAAATATACCCTACCAGATTTTGTGGGTTTTTTTGTTTTGAATGCGTTGCCGAGATGTCTGTCTGATTTGCAAAAGGAATTTCAAGATGTTATAGGGATGCATGGCTCCACAAAATAAATCAAAATGCCAAAGTGTATTCGCAAACTGCATTCACTAGTCATTCACTGCCTACTTTTGCAGACTGTTGAAGCCTAAGACGACTGAAATGGAAATGTAGATCAAAACCATTCACTTACCCTTTCACTTCACGATCTTATAATTCCTATCTTTCACAAAAAAGGGAATTTTCAGCGCTATCATCACTCAGTGGATGCAATAACGACTCATCATCCATGATGTAAAAGTCATTCACTGCCTACTTTTGCAGACTGTTGAAGCCTAAGACGACTGAAATGGAAATGTAGATCAAAACCATTCACTTACCCTTTCACTTCACGATCTTATAATTCCTATCTTTCACAAAAAAGGGAATTTTCATCGCTGTCATCACTCAGTGGATGCAATAACGACTCATCATCCATGATGTAAAAGTCATTCACTGCCTACTTTTGCAGACTGTTGAAGCCTAAGACGACTGAAATGGAAATGTAGATCAAAACCATTCACTTACCCTTTCACTTCACGATCTTATAATTCCTATCTTTCACAAAAAAGGGAATTTTCAGCGCTATCATCACTCAGTGGATGCAATAACGACTCATCATCCATGATGTAAAAGTCGGGAAAATGCCGATGTCAGTAACACGACTTCAAAAATTCGCATCGATCGAACAAACACAAGCTCGCTGCCGAAATAGGTCAGAATACACTCCTTACTCATCACTTCGCGATCTCATAAGTCCCATCTTTCACAAAAATAGGACTATTCATCGCTTTCCTCAGTCAATGGACGCCATAACTGTTCGTCATCCATATTGGAAAAATCGCGAAAATGCCAAAGTCGGTCACTAATTTTCAAAAATTCATATCTTTCAAACCAATCGGCCTAGAAGCCATTGCAAGCAACAGGACGGAAGTGTAATCTACAGCGAAAGCGAGGCTGAAGTGCTCACGTGACTGCCATGTGATAGAAACAAAATGGAAGCGCCCAAACCGTCCACGTGGAATCCGTACGTTCCCGAACGTTCTAGACGTTTCCAATCCGATTTTTTTTTTAACGTTCACGACCGTTCACCGCACAAGAGAGTTAATGATCAGAAAAGAACGGATGGGGAAAAAAAGTAAAAATCAATTATGATCTAAACTTTGTCTTGATTGTGAAAGTTTTAACAACTTCTAGTTCTATCACCACTCTTTTGGTGAAAAAGAAAGATTCGTTTTCAGCAATGCTTCTTACGA
This sequence comes from Phymorhynchus buccinoides, assembly GCA_017654935.2. Classification (NCBI taxonomy): domain Eukaryota; kingdom Metazoa; phylum Mollusca; class Gastropoda; order Neogastropoda; family Raphitomidae; genus Phymorhynchus; species Phymorhynchus buccinoides. The sequence goes on along the minus strand of CM065685.1, from coordinate 4,156,166 downwards.
ACTTGAGCAAATGTTATTACAATCTCTCACCAATTTCGCTTGTTTGTTAACCCTTTCACCGCCAGCCATCTTCGAGTCAAAAGTTTCCATTAAGCTTACTTGGCTACAGAAAAGATTTTGTCTGCAGTATTGTGGGATTTCTCTGCGACACATTTAGAATAGGGTCAATCCTTACTGCCCATATTTAGGAACACAGTATCATTGAATAACAGACCCTGATTTCAAGGGTTTTAATGACATGGGTGTTTAAATCATTGCGGTGCAAAATTGTGACGTTAGGCGGCGAAAGGGTAAATAAATCTTCAAAATGAAACAGTCTTCTCTGGTTCAATCTTCAAAACAAAAACAGTCTTCTCTGGTTCAATCTTCAAAATGAAACAGTCTTCTCTGGTTCAATCTTCAAAACAAAAACAGTAATCTCCGGTCTAAAACAGTGCAGTATTTGGCCAAACAAGGCTACCATAATTTGAAACTACCATATTGTTATGACTATGAGGCGCACCTTTGTATAAGACACACACCCAAATGATGGATTTTGTTAGTATATTTTCTTACTATTTCATCAGTCACATTACAAGGTGCAGGGGTCTGAGTCTGGAAAAAAAGTATCGCCTTATAGTCGGAAAAATACGGTAAGCTTGCTGTCAGAAAAATCACACAACAGACATTGCACGTGGACAAGAGGTTAGACAGACATTGCACGTGGACAAGAGGTTAGACAGACATTGCACGTGGACAAGAGGTTAGACAGACATTGCACGTGGACAAGAGGTTAGACAGACATTACACGTGGACAAGAGGTTAGACAGACATTGCACGTGGACAAGAGGTTAGACAGACATTGCACGTGGACAAGAGGTTAGACAGACATTGCACGTGGACAAGAGGTTAGACAGACATTGCACGTGGACAAGAGGTTAGACAGACATTGCACGTGGACAAGAGGTTAGACAGACATTGCACGTGGACAAGAGGTTAGACAGACATTGCACGTGGACAAGAGGTTAGACAGACATTACACGTGGACAAGAGGTTAGACAGACATTGCACGTGGACAAGAGGTTAGACAGACATTGCACGTGGACAAGAGGTTAGACAGACATTGCACGTGGACAAGAGGTTAGACAGACATTGCACGTGGACAAGAGGTTAGACAGACATTGCACGTGGACAAGAGGTTAGACAGACATTGCACGTGGACAAGAGGTTAGACAGACATTGCAGGTGGACAAGAGGTTAGACAGACATTGCACATGGACAAGAGGTTAGACAGACATTGCACGTGGACAAGAGGTTAGACAGACATTGCACGTGGACAAGAGGTTAGACAGACATTGCACGTGGACAAGAGGTTAGACAGACATTGCACGTGGACAAGAGGTTAGACAGACATTGCAGGTGGACAAGAGGTTAGACAGACATTGCAGGTGGACAAGAGGTTAGACAGACATTGCACGTGGACAAGAGGTTAGACAGACATTGCAGGTGGACAAGAGGTTAGACAGACATTGCAGGTGGACCAGAGGTTAGGTGAAGGCCACAGTGATGTCAGCAGACGATGTGAATGTGCACGGTGTTCATTACCTGCTGCACCCCCTCCCCCCCCACGTCCCGCAGCTGATGGATGCCCGGCACGCTGCCGATCTTGTCCACCTCATCCAGGAACACTATGCCTGAAACAGTGACAATAATAGTGCATAAACAACAATGACAATAATAGTGCATAAAATAACAATGAACAACACACACACGCACACACAATGAACAATGACAATAATAGTGCATAAAATAACAATGAGCAATAACACACGCACACGCACAATGAACAACAATGACAATAATAGTGCATAAAATAACAATGAACAATAACACACCCACACACACACAATGAACAACAATGACAATAATAGTGCATAAAATAACAATGAACAATAACACACCCACACACACAATGAACAACAATGACAATAATAGTGCATAAAATAACAATGAACAATCACACACACACACACACACAATGAACAACAATGACAATAATAGTGCATAAAATAACAATGAACAACAACACACCCACACGCACAATGAACAACAATGACAATAATAGTCTTAGTACTGACCATCCCCTCCTCCCACTCCAGGGGGCTCTAGCGCAGCAGTCAATGGGGTTGGTTGGCCTTTGGGGACCTTCCCCAACGCCAGCTGTCCTCAAATCTCTTTGGTGGCTGAGAGTGGGGATGTACCCTGGGCAAGGCTTCTCTACTGTAAACACATTGTAGCCCAGCCTGCCTGGGTGAGGGTGGTGCAGTCATACACACACACACCCCTTATCCCCCCCCCCTCCCCATTCCTGTCATTCACCTTGCTGTGCCTTTTCCACGTTGTAGTTGGCATCCTGCAGCAGCTTAGCGATGACCGACTCTTATGTCCTCCCCCACGTAGCCTGCCTGGGTGAGGGTGGTGCAGTCATACACACACACACCCCTTATCCCCCCCCCCTCCCCCTTCCTGTCATTCACCTTGCTGTGCCTTTTCCACGTTGTAGTTGGCATCCTGCAGCAGCTTAGCGATGACAGATTCTATGTCCTCCCCCACGTAGCCTGCCTGGGTGAGGGTGGTGCAGTCACAGATGGCAAAGGGAACGTCCAGAGACCGCGCCAAGGTCTGGGCCAGCAACGTCTTGCCTGAGAAGAGAATAATCATAAAGACACGAGTCATACACGGGTGGGGTTTGAAGTAAACGGCTGTTCAGAACTGATCGAGCCGAAGCACTATTCTTAGCCCTCTTTCGCGCTGAAACGATCGGGAACCTCTAGGATCTACTCCGAACATTGAATGATGGTTGGTTGATGGTTCGTCCCGTATGTGCCGTTTTGCAGCCGAGTGGTTGTAAAGCCTAACTTTTATTCAACATTCTGGAACGTTCAAGAAAAAAGCACAGCGGAAAGCCCGCAAACGCATGGGAGCATTTGGTTATCATGTGGTCACTATGGGCACATCTATTTCTGTCTGTGTCACATGGTTATCATGTGGTCACCATGGGCACATCTATTTCTGTCTGTGTCACATGGTTATCATGTGGTCACCATGGGCACATCTATTTCTGTCTGTGTCACATGGCAGTCACATGGATGGTTTAGCCTGGCTTTCACTGTACCTTTAACAGTGACTTTCTGCAGGAAGCTTCTAATGTCGAGTAGCTGCATCATTTCCATAGATGCAAAAACTTATACTGGAGTGAGCGACTTCAGCATTTTTCCTACATGGATGACAAACAGTAATGACATCCTAGTTCTGTGAAAGGCAGGGCTTATAACAATCGTGAAGTGCTGCAGTAATGGTCACAATACAGGTTAACATTTTTCACTCTTTCCCCAAGTAACACAGTGATAGCCAGTCATAAGATCACTTGCACGTCACTGTGTTGCCATGGGGAAAGAGTGAAAAAATGTTAACCTGTACAGAGACCTTAAGAGAGTGATCTGACCTAGAATTCAGCACTAGAGCCAGGAGTGTGATCAATGCGAATGGTTAGCTTAGGATGCGGATTTGACCGCCAGGGGGCAATCAAACCAGTAGGGGCTTAAGCGCGCAATATTCTTAGTTGGGCGTAGTGAGAGAGAAAGAGAGAGGGAGGGAGGGACTCATCTCCCCCTCTCTCTCTCTCTCTCACTACGCCCAACTAAGAATATCGCGCGCTAAGCCCCATTGCCCCCAGGCGGTCCAATCCGCATCCTAAGTTGCTGATTGTTGAAGCTGTGTCACCGACCTGACCCGGTGGGCCCCAGCATCAAGATGTTGGACTTCTCCAGCTTCAGCTCCACAGTGCTGGCGTCCAGAATGTCCGACCTCTTGGCCTCCTCCTGCTGCTGCTGCTGCTGCTGGTGCTGGCCCATGGGCCCCAGGGGACTGCCCGGCCCACTGACCGCGATCTGCAGCATGTCTGAAGCCACACACAATGCACATCAACGCCTAAACTCTCCTGCCTTCAAAACACCAAAAACTGCTTGTGCTGTTTTAAATGCCCACAACTGCTTGTGATTCAAAACTCCGACAACTGCTTGTGATTCAAAACTCCCACAGCTGCTTGTGATTCAAAATGCCCACATGTATGTATGCATGACACTATTTGTTATTGCAAGGCGCTATGAGCTGTATTTATCAGGATATTGCGCCATATAAATATTGTTCATTATTATTATTATTATTATTATAAACCCGGCTTTGCCTGGCCACACACTGACACACCAACAAAAACAACAGAATATGCCGGACCCAAAAAAAGAAGAAAAAGAGAGGGAAAAAAAAGGTATCCAGTGGAGATTCGAACTCACACCCTCTTGCGAGCGGTCACGCAACGCCCTAACAAAGGAGCTATCACAGCGCCGTGAGAAGCAGAGTAAAAATATCCTGTCGAAAGGGAGGAGACATCGAAAGAGGAGATAACGAAAGGGAGGAGACATCGAAAGAGGAGATAACGAAGAGGTGAAAGCAAAGTGAAGTCAGTGTTGCCGACTGAGTGTAGAAATTAGTTCATTACGCTGATTAGCGAGCGTGTTGTAAAAAGTTATGCCTCCTGTTTTACCAGCAGTGTGGTCATTGCGATGTCAAAGTTATGCCTCCTGTTTTACCAGCAGTGTGGTCATTGCGATGTTGTCAAAGTTATGCCTCCTGTTTTACCAGCAGTGTGGTCATTGCGATGTTGTCAAAGTTATGCCTCCTGTTTTACCAGCAGTGTGGTCATTGCGATGTTGTCAAAGTTATGCCTCCTGTTTTACCAGCAGTGTGTTCATTGCGATGTTGTCAAAGTTATGCCTCCTGTTTTACCAGCAGTGTGTTCATTGCGATGTTGTCAAAGTTATGCCTCCTGTTTTACCAGCAGTGTGGTCATTGCGATGTTGTCAAAGTTATGCCTCCTGTTTTACCAGCAGTGTGGTCATTGCGATGTCAAAGTTATGCCTCCTGTTTTACCAGCAGTGTGGTCATTGCGATGTTGTCAAAGTTATGCCTCCTGTTTTACCAGCAGTGTGGTCATTGCGATGTTGTCAAAGTTATGCCTCCTGTTTTACCAGCAGTGTGGTCATTGCGATGTTGTCAAAGTTATGCCTCCTGTTTTACCAGCAGTGTGGTCATTGCGATGTTGTCAAAGTTATGCCTCCTGTTTTACCAGCAGTGTGGTCATTGCGATGTTGTCAAAGTTTGGTGGCGATCAAAGAAAGCTAAATATGGTTTTATCGTGCACACACAGACACATGGTGTTCGCTTATTAATAGAGAAGCTGAAAGCTGATACAGTGGAACCTCCCTTATAAGACCTTCAAAAATCATCCAAAATCAGGTCTTATAAGGGAGGGGTCTTATAAAGGAGATTATTTTAATACTTAGTTACAAAGAAGGGCAATGTCTCAGAGAAGTAGGTCTTATAATGGGAGGTCTTATAAGGGAGGGGTCTTATAAAGGAGATTATTTTAATACTTACAGTTACAAAGAAGGGCAATGTCTCAGAGAAGTAGGTCTTATAATGGGAGGTCTTATAAGGGAGGGGTCTTATAAAGGAGATTATTTTAATACTTACAGCTACAAAGAAGGGCAATGTCTCAGAGAAGTAGGTCTTATAATGGGAGGTCTTATAAGGGAGGGGTCTTATAAAGGAGATTATTTTAATACTTACAGCTACAAAGAAGGGCAATGTCTCAGAGAAGTAGGTCTTATATGGGAGGGAGTCTTATAATGGAGGTTCCACTGTATCAGCTGATTTAAGCCCCCTGAAAACGAAGCTCTTGTTTTGTGATCCAAACCTTAAAAACAGCATCAGAAATAGAATAGATACAATTAGCTCACTTTCATTCACTCATACAAAGTATAAACAGCATCAGAAATAGAATAGATACAATTAGCTCACTTTCATTCACTCATACAAAGTATAAACAGCATCAGAAATAGAATAGATACAACAATTAGCTCACTTTCATTCACTCATACAAAGTATAAACAGCATCAGAAATAGGATACATTTAGTTCATTTTCATTCGCTCATACAAAGTATAAACAGCATCAGAAATAGGATACATTTAGTTCATTTTCATTCGCTCATATAAAGTATTTCTAAACCCTGTTTCTTTTTCATCTAAAAATAAATGACCTCTGGGGTCATCAAAAAAGCCTGAAAGAAGACTAAAAAATCTCATGCCTCAAAAATGTTACATAAAATGACACCAGCTTAAAAAACAAAAAACCCAGTTGCATTCACCAACAGAAGTGCAACATGCATAATTCATAATTACTAGGCACAAACTTGAACACTTGAGTCCTAGTTTTGCAACAAAGGCCAATCATGGAAAGCAAAGCAATTCCAAAAGCACAGTGTACACCATTCTGATTTTAAAACATTCTAAGGCCGGGTTCACATTAGACGCGTAAGTTCCGTACGGAAAACCCTAAATAAGTGGAAGAGAGGAGGATAAAAGTTTACGCATATAGGGGAAATTCTGACACATGCGCACATCTTTTCCCATCTTTGCTTCACTTATTTATGTACTGAGCACGGGTTTTCCGCATGGAATACCCGCTAATGTGTGTACACGGCCTAACAAAATAGAACAACAAAAACGTGTTAATCATTGATAAAAGTGTCAACAAAGAGAGTAACAGAGTCACCAGTACAAAACTTCTTGAAGGCAGGGGAATTGTTTGTTATGCCGGCGGGGAAGTCTGCAAGATCATCAACATGCATACACTTAGTTAAGAAAGGGAGGAAGGCGCCAGAGGGGGTGAGGCGGTCCCCTGAACATTTACAGCACGGTTGACCCAGGTTCGAATCCGGATCAGGGCCTCATCCTTTCTTTTAAGATTGATGGGAAAATTGAACTGAACACCGAGTCCTTCAGATGGGGACGTAAAGCAAGTCTGACCAGCGCGATTTATGCACGCACAACTCCCGTGACAATTCAAAGTCAGTAAAAGCAGGGAGAACTCCTGCTGCCTGGTATGTACCAAATTGATGGCTAGAATTCCCAGAGTCTGCCCCAATCATCCCCCCGCCTAATTCTGCTTACAGCTACGAGCTCCCGCCCTTGTGAAACGGCCCCTGATCTCACCTCTGGGGGTCAGTTTGTGTGGATAGTGGCGCCCGCCCTTGTGAAACGGCCCCTGATCTCACCTCTGGGGGTCAGTTTGTGTGGATAGTGGCGCCCGCCCTTGTGAAACGGCCCCTGATCTCACCTCTGGGGGTCAGGGTGTGAGGATAGCTCACCTCTGGGGGTCAGGGTGTGAGGATAGCTCACCTCTGGGGGTCAGTGTGTGAGGATAGCTCACCTCTGGGGGTCAGTGTGTGTGCATAGCTCACCTCTGGGGTTCAGTGTGTGTGGATAGCTCACCTCTGGGGGTCAGTGTGTGAGAATAGCTCACCTCTGGGGGTCAGTGTGTGTGCATAGCTCACCTCTGGGGTTCAGTGTGTGTGGATAGCTCACCTCTGGGGGTCAGTGAGTGATACGGCCCCTGATCTCACCTCTGGGGGTCAGTGTGTGTGCATAGCTCACCTCTGGGGGTCAGTGTGTGTGGATAGCTCACCTCTGGGGGTCAGTGTGTGATACGGCCCCTGATCTCACCTCTGGGGGTCAGTGTGTGCGGATAGCTCACCTCTGGGGGTCAGTGAGTGATACGGCCCCTGATCTCACCTCTGGGGGTCAGTGTGTGTGCATAGCTCACCTCTGGGGGTCAGGGTGTGAGGATAGCTCACCTCTGGGGGTCAGGGTGTGATATGGCCCCTGATCTCACCTCTGGGGGTCAGGGTGTGACGATAGCTCACCTCTGGGGGTCAGTGTGTAATACGGCCCCTGATCTCACCTCTAGGGGTCAGTGTGTGATACGGCCCCTGATCTCACCTCTGGGGGTCAGTGTGTGTGGATAGTGGCGCCCATCCTGTCCCGGGGTGTCCATCTTGCCGCCGGCGGAAGGGGACGGGGAGGCGGCGGAGGCTTCCGGCGGCAGGTTGTGGAAGATCCGCTTGTAGTGGTTGTACACGGCCACTGACAGCACCTTCTTGGCCTGATCCTGACCCACCACGTAGCGGTCCAGAAACTCGTAAATCTGAACAGAAACAAAAAGGAAAACTGAGTGAAATATGAACTGTAGGCAAAACAACAAGGAATTTATAAAGACAAGTAAAGGGTTTTAAAGAATGTCAAGAAAACGGGGTTGTTAACGCTCCAGGCAGCAGCACAACTAGCCATATGAAAAGCATCAAACAGGCCTGTGTTTCATTCAACATTTTGCCCGATGTACATTTTCGAATAAAGATCAGTTCTCCTGAAGTTGCTCCAAGTCAGCACCACAAAGCACTAGCACCATACATTTTCAGCACTAGCACCATACATTTTCAGCACTAGCACCATACATTTTCAGCACTAGCACCATACATTTTCAGCACTAGCACCATACATTTTCAGCACTAGCACCATACATTTTCAGCACTAGCACCATACATTTTCAGCACTAGCACACACACACACACAAAATTAACTTTTGTTAAACAACCTACCTTTCTAGGTGCGGGTGGTGGTTTCCGCTTCTGACCCAGCTTGGCGTCGTGGTTCTCCTTGAAGGTCTTCTTGGAGTCCGTCTCTGACAGCACCACGAAGAAGTGATGGCACTTCTCACACTTCACAAAGCGCGTGGACGCTGCACACAGACAGAGGCAACCACTGGTCATCTGACAGCACCCCGACAGCAACAGTAAAATGACATTAGTCAGGATGATTCAAGTTATGGAATATGTAGCGTCCTCAATGAGATGTTCTTCTGTGACGAAGAGTTCTGACTCCAAAAGATACCATATTTTTCTGACTATAAGGTGATACTTTTTCCCCAGATTCAGACCCCTGCACCTTACAATATGAGTTATTATGACTAATAAAATAGTAAGAAAATGTAATAACAAAATCTGAAATTTGGGTAAAATTTGGTGGATGCCCTTAGACAAAGGTGCGCCTTATAGCTATAGTCTGAAAAATATGGAAATTAAAAGAGAGAAAGAGGTCTACGCAATCAATCAGACAGAGGAGACATCATCATTCATCGCTCAAAAATATTTACAAAATTGTGATTCTGCCAAAACCTTCATGGAAAGATAGCAATTTTTTTTAACAATACAACTTTGCCAGAAAACTTTGAGCTCTTACGTAACAGAAAGCAAAAACAAAAACACTGCCAAACTGCTCTTTCATAATCTCTAGCTTGCTGCAGCATTTGAAAGCACACTGCAAATCTCTGCTAAATAATTTCACTTACACAATTCATTCAATTTCAAACCAAAACAAACAACCATGGGCTACTATAAACTTGGCACACACATGTCACACACACACACACACACACACACACACACACACACACACACACACACACAATGCAATACAAATACATGTACACACAACACTGAATTTCCTGAAGTTCTCTTTTTGAGATATTAAAGTATACTTGAACTTGAACACAATGCAGATCCATACAACACAAGACAAATCCATACAAGTACAACACAAGACAAATCCATACAACACCACACAAATCCATACAACACCACACAAATCCATACAACACAATACAAATCCATACACCACAATACAAATCCACACAACACCACACAAATCCATACACCACAATACAAATCCACACAACACCACACAAATCCATACACCACAATACAAATCCACACAACACCACACAAATCCATACACCACAATACAAATCCACACAACACCACACAAATCCATACAACACAATACAAATCCATACACAATACAAATCCACACAACACAATACAAATCCATACACCACAATACAAATCCACACAACACAAGACAAATCCATACAAGTTACAACACAATACGAATCCATACAACACAACACAAATCCACACAACACAATACAAATCCATACAACACAATACAAATCCATACAACACACAAATCCATACAACACAATACAAATCCATACAACACAATACAAATCCATACAACACAATACAAATCCATACACCACAATACAAATCCATACAACACAATACAAATCCATACAACACAATACAAATCCATACAACACAATACAAATCCACACAACACAATACAAATCCATACACCACAATACAAATCCATACAACACAATACAAATCCATACAACACAGCACAAATCCATACAACACAATACAAATCCATACAACACAGCACAAATCCATACAACACAATACAAATCCATACAACACAGCACAAATCCATACAACACAATACAAATCCATACAACACAATACAAATCCATACAACACAATACAAATCCATACAACACAATACAAATCCATACAACACAATACAAATCCATACAACACAATACAAATCCATACAACACAATACAAATCCATACAACACAATACAAATCCATCACAATACAAATCCATACAACACAATACAAATCCATACAACACAGCACAAATCCATACAACACAATACAAATCCATACAACACAATACAAATCCATACACCACAATACAAATCCATACAACACAATACAAATCCATACACCACAATACAAATCCATACAACACAATACAAATCCATACAACACAGCACAAATCCACACAACACAATACAAATCCATACAACACAACACAAATCCATACAACACAACACAAATCCATACAACACAATACAAATCCATACAACACAGCACAAATCCATACAACACAATACAAATCCATACAACACAATACAAATCCATACAACACAACACAAATCCATACAACACAATACAAATCCATACAACACAATACAAATCCATACAACACAATACAAATCCATACAACACAATACAAATCCATACAACACAATACAAATCCATACAACACAATACAAATCCACACAACACAATACAAATCCATACACCACACAATCCACACAACACAACACAAATCCATACAACACAATACAAATCCACACAACACAATACAAATCCATACACCACAATACAAATCCATACAACACAATACAAATCCATACAACACAACACAAATCCATACAACACACACAAATCCACACAACACAACACAAATCCATACAACACAATACAAATCCATACAACACAATACAAATCCATACAACACAATACAAATCCATACAACACAACACAAATCCATACAACACAGCACAAATCCATACAACACAATACAAATCCACACAACACAATACAAATCCATACAACACAATACAAATCCACACAACACAACACAAATCCATACACCACAATACAAATCCACACAACACAATACAAATCCATACAACACAATACAAATCCATACAACACAATACAAATCCACACAACACAATACAAATCCATACACCACAATACAAATCCATACAACACAACACAAATCCATACAACACAGCACAAATCCATACAACACAATACAAATCCATACAACACACAAATCCACACAACACCACAAATCCATACAACACAGCACAAATCCACACAACACAACACAAATCCATACAACACAATACAAATCCACACAACACAATACAAATCCATACACCACAATACAAATCCACACAACACAACACAAATCCATACAACACAGCACAAATCCACACAACACAACACAAATGCACACAACACAACACAGCACACAAGGCCCTCTACTCACAGACGAAGGTCTCCACGTGAGTACAGGGGTCCCCACACTTGGGACAGCACAGCTGGTTCTTGTCCCCACCACCCCCTTTACCCCCGTTCTTCGACACACTCCCCCCACCCTCCCCTCCGCCGGGCGCGGCCGACTTGTTGTTGTCTCCCCCTTCCCCATCCGTGACATCGCTGCCTCCTGACTTGGAGGAGTGAAATCGGCAGGGGGTGAGCGAGATGGGGAGGAACAACGATCGATCGGATGACGACGATGAAGGTTGAGGCGTCAGGGTGGAGGGGGGGAGCTGAGTCACACGAACACCTGCACACACACAAAACAGCAAGAACCCAATGTAGTCATTATTATTCATTAACCCTTTCACCTTTCACAACAAGACAGCTGCTTATGCCGGGCCCTTTCTGTGTCATTTGTGGTTTGTCTTTTGTCATTTCTTTTGTTTGAATTTTGTTTACTTTCTCAAAGTTTCTGTTCATTTTCTTCCAATTTTTCTTTTTATTCCATGCACCCCCAAGGGGCTTTCGGAAATAAACCTTGAAATTTGAAACCGCCAATGTTGCATTTATGCACCACAATGGTTTAACACCCATGTCACTGAAAGGCATCAAATCAGTACCTGTCATTTGAAGACCTTATTTTCTTAATTTCGGGAGGTAAGGATAGGCCTAATATTATGCATTTCACAGAGAAATTCCCAATACTGCAGATACATTTTTATTTCTACCCTGTTCAATTTAATGGTATTTTTTGGCTAAAAAATGACTGGCAGCAAAAGGGTTAAAGTTTTGCTACCAAAGAAACAAAACAAATTAACTGAATAAAGCAAGAACAAACACACACAAAAAGAAATATATGTAGCATTTAATTAAAGAGGATCTGGTATGTGCAGTGACATGTTGAAGGCAGCATAATAATACCTTTATCACTTTTTTATCAGTTTATATCACATCACTTTCCACCAGCATCCTTGCATTTAAAACCTTGATAAATTAGTGTTTTTTTAAATCAACCAGCAAATCAGGAATAATGAATTAAAAGCAGTATAAAACAAAATCTTCCTCCAGTAGAGCAAAAATCCTTCTGCGTCAACCTTTAGCTTAGTCCACAGGACACATCAGCTTCAGTAACAATATATACTCCAGTACAAAATTTCAAGTGATTCTATGCAGTGGTTCACAGGACAGTGTGTTAGCACAGTAACAGAAAAACAGACACAAACAATTGCATTTGCCCTGTTTTTAATTTAAAAAAAGCGAAGGACTAACTTGTAAGCAACATACGCATACTCACACACACAATAATATTGTACAAAAACATTCTTAATACTAATGAAATGTAATACATAGCTGCCAACCTTTCAAAGTCAAAACTAGGAATTCTGGTCAGGGGTCAGTGAGTTTGCTGAGATTATGGGCATCAGACTGCGTAGCTCCCTAATGCTGAGGTTTAGAGAAGCCAACTTTTAATCTTAATGACAAGAAAACATAGTATTTTACATGAGAAACAACAATAATACACAGCACGTATTGATTGAAACAATCAAACATGTTAACAAACCTAGTGTGAATCAAAAATCCATTAAGATGACTTTTTGTTGTTTTTATTTAAAATTTCAGAAACAGGATTTTTTCTTGGAAAAGAGGAAAACCAGAATCTTGGCTGGAAATAAGAAACATTCCTCAAAAATAGGAATGGTTGGCAGCTACACACACACACACACACACTGACACACACACACACACACACACACACACACACACACACACACACACACACACACACACACAGACACACACACACACACACACACACACACACACACACACACACACACACACACACACACACACACACACACACACAGTGGACATCATCTCTGCCTACCTCTCACTCTCACTCTAGGTGCCAGCATCAAGCGACCACATCTGGCTGCTCCGGACATGATGAATTGATTTGGGTCAGCACTCTCACTGTAGAGAACAATGGAAGCCAACTAATCCAAGGCCTTCTCTGTGCAACAGTCTGTAAATTAAACCTGTGCTACCAGTTTGCCAAGGGTTTCATGAATAGGTCAGCAAAATCATATAAAAGTAAGAATGTCTTTTCTGTGTGTTTGTGTGCGTGTGCATGTGCATGTGCGCACGTGCACGTGTGAAGTATCGGATTTGTATTTAATATATATTTCTGATTGCTTTGTGTTTATTACTATTGTTATTGTTGTTGTCTAAAGTTAACTTTGTAAGCGCTCTGAGCTCTTCGGAGAAAGAGCGCAACAAATATCCATTATTATTATTATTTATTATTATTATATTAGTGCCGACCTAGATGTCAGTGGCAAGTACTGAATCATTATAGGTGAGTTTAACCCCTTCAATGCCAGAGAAAAAAAGGACAAACTATCTTCTTTCTTATTATAAAATGAAAAAGAGACCTGTTACAGTTAGACTCAATCTTAGAAAATGGTCTAGAAATGTACCTTTCCTGACTTGTCGAACACTAACAGTAAAACAGAAACCATCATTCCACTTTCCAGGGCTATGACATTAAAAGTTATGACATCATCAATGACATCACACTCTACCTAGTAGACAGGAGGCCAGGCTCTAGGCAGGAAAGGGGTTAATACATTGTTGGCACTAAAGAGGTTAAGATGTTTCAATGGAATGTACAGTGTGGGACCAATGCCACTAAGAGAATTGTGGAAGGGAGAGGGGGAGGGGTCATTCCTCAGGAAAAGAGATGACGAATAAGAATGAAAAGAACGACACAAAGAATGAAAGCCTTGTTTAGCTAATCAATGTTAGGAATTTTCTGTCAAGTTACTGGCATAACATTTTCACTGAAAATGAATTTTTCACTTCTAATTCTATATTGCACTGTGCACTGGCATTAAATTACTGATAGCGAAAGAAGTACAGCTGTGAACATATTAGAAATGACTTTTTTTTTAAAGGCATGAATGAACAAAATTGTTGATGTAAACCAATACTCATCGTTTTCACTCAACACTGTCCTTGTAGTACACATGTTCAGGTAAAAATGAAACAGTTGGATTCCATCATGCACAACACTGGTGACAGCTGGCAAACTACTGGTACAGACTTCAAGTTCAACATAACAAAAGCTACTTAAAGTCTATGAGTATGACAATGTCAAAAACTGACTGGTTTTCAAAGAAGCCATCTGCTGTGCATCACTGTTCTGTTTTTATTCCATTGTGATGACACTGATGCTATTAACTTGATCATCAAATATGATTACAACACAGCCCCCCCCCCCCCCCCCCCCCCCACCACCCCACACACACCAACTCAACCTTCTGTCTGACTAGTCTGCCTCTCCCCCCCCCCCCCCCCCCCCCTCTCTCTCTCTAAGTCACTCGCTTGCATGCACAAACGCACGCACGCACTCATGCGCATGCGCACGCACACACACACGCCACACACACCACCAACACAGTAACACATTGTGCATAAAATATAAATCATGTCAATCGCAGGCCAACCAACAAGGGCACTCTAACGAATTGTTCATTCTTATGCACATATTTGCATCTACAATCAGTGAGGTCCCGAGGCCCCGGTCATAGGCCATTGACCTATTAAAATTGAAAATGTACTATTGTGTTCTCCCCTGTCAGGGCAAATGTCTGATTAAAATTTTAACACTGACACACTTTGTCTTATTGATTTCTGCAATAGCCAGGACATTGTCATATTGATTTATCTTATCTCATGACAGTTTGTCCTATCATTTTCGGTCCTCAGTACATCACTGTACAACGCTCAAATCTCAAATCTGACATTGGATTTCAGGCCACTGATCAAAAAGACATAACAGCAAATAACAACAATAAACAAATACTCATCTGTAGCTAATGTACTAAGTGGAATCCCCCAAGGGAGCATCATTGGACCTGTACTTTTTACTATTTTCATTAATGATCTGCCTGAGTGTATTAAATCATCATGTAAAATGTTTGCTGATGATACAAAACTTTTTAATACTTCTTGTAACTGTCATATTCTTCAAAAGGATTTAAATGAACTGGAAGATTGGACCACAAAATGGAATCTATATTTTAAATTAATTTAATGCAGATAAATGTAAAGTTATGCATGCTGGCAGAAATAACCGTAACAAAGAGTACACATTGACTTAGGCCGTGTACACACATAAGCGGATATGCCATGCGGAAACCTGTGCGCAATCCATACATAAGTGAAACAAAGAAGGGAAACGATTTGAGCACGTGTCCGAATATCCCCTATATCAGTATATATGCGTACACTTTTATCCTTCTTTCTTCCACTTATTTAGGATTTTCCGTACGGAACTTACGCGTCTAATGTGAACCTGGCCTAAGAACAACATCCCGTGTTCAGTAACAACATGTGAGAATGAAAAAGATCTGGGAGTGATTTTTGATAAAGATTTGTCCTTTGACAAGCATATCCAAGAATGCATAACTCACTATAAGTAAAGCAAATAAAATGATAGGGCTAATCAAAAGAATCAATTAATATTGACTGCAACATTTTTACTAAACGGTACAAAGCATTAGTATGACCACATTTGGAGTATGGAAACATAATTTGGTACCCTAAATATAAATATCAATATAAAGCAACTGAAAAGGTTCAACGAAGGGCTACAAAGCTTGTTAAGACATGTAAGAACATGAATTATAATAACAGACTTTTGTATCTTAAGTTATATTCCCTGAAAAAAGGAAGAAGAGTGAGTGGGGACCTCATTGAAGCGCATAAAATATTTAAAGGTCATGTTGTTTGGTAATGGAATAGCCTTTCTCAATCACCCCAATATGATATGACTAGAAATTCTTATAGTAGTCTTTTATATTTAAGTGATGTAACACTAAAACTAGAAGAAATTGTTTTACTAACCGAATTGCTAACATTTGGAACGAGTTACCAGTTGATCTAAAATGTGCACCAAACATTAATATATTCAAAAATCGTCTTGACGATTCTCCAAATGTGGTTAATATATTTAGAAGCATTGATCGCTAAAATAAGAACATTAAACCGTATACACCTTGACCGAAAATAACCTGTAATTGGCAATACGATGGGACCTGTCAAAACGTTTCACGGCTTGTTTGGTCCCTAACCACTACCACTGCTAAATCCTCAACCGAAGCAGACTTTTTCAAAAAAATGTTTTAAAATTATAGTTTAGGTCAGGTCAGGTCAGGTAATTAGGACATTAGGCCGATAAGGCTTTGAAGCCTCTCAAGTGTCCTTGCCTTTCATTGTTAATGTGTACCAGAACCAGACCCTGTGGCTGATTAGGACTGGGATGAGACATGGATACTGAAAATCCATCCTGATAGATGTCCTTGCCTTTCATTGTTAATGTGTACCAGAACCAGACCCTGTGGCTGATTAGGACTGGGATGAGACATGGATACTGAAAATCCATCCTGATAGATGTCCTTGCCTTTCATTGTTAATGTGTACCAGAACCAGACCCTGTGGCTGATTAGGACTGGGATGAGACATGGATACTGAAAATCCATCCTGATAGATGTCCTTGCCTTTCATTGTTAATGTGTACCAGAACCAGACCCTGTGGCTGATTAGGACTGGGATGAGACATGGATACTGAAAATCCATCCTGATAGATGTCCTTGCCTTTCATTGTTAATGTGTACCAGAACCAGACCCTGTGGCTGATTAGGACTGGGATGAGACATGGATACTGAAAATCCATCCTGATAGATGTCCTTGCCTTTCATTGTTAATGTGTACCAGAACCAGACCCTGTGGCTGATTAGGACTGGGATGAGACATGGATACTGAAAATCCATCCTGATAGATGTCCTTGCCTTTCATTGTTAATGTGTACCAGAACCAGACCCTGTGGCTGATTAGGACTGAGATGAGACATGGATACTGAAAATCCATCCTGATAGATGTCCTTTGGGTTCCAGCAGAGGAAGCTCTCATTGATCAGTACCATCTTCATCTTTGATTACTTCTGCATTCCCAATCCATTAGCCGATGATGATAAGGCCATTATGGGTAAGATACGTCTGTGTCCGGTTTTCAGTTTTCACTTGTCTCCCTGCTGCATACAGCCGACACATTCCAATTTCGGAAGAGCTCAGAGTCAAAGCAGAAAATCATATTGGAAGATTTTAAGATTTTTTTAAAGGCAGAAGAATGGGCCAACAAGCCAAAAAGATAGTAGATGACAGAAAGTAAATGGAAAAGGTAGAGTCAAAGAGAGTGACAGATTAAAGTTACAAGCACAGAACTTCCAGAAGGTGTGAGAACTATTTGTACCAAACTTAGACCCCAGGTATCCCTACGGCCGTACGGGGAGCATCTATGATTATTTGATTTGGCCAATTATGTTATACTTGTAAGATGTAGTTGTATGCTACTATTATTAGTAACTGGTATTAACGTTAAATGCCCAAACTCTTTGTTCAACGTGATGAAATGCAGAAACATGTCCAACACATGTTTATATTCACAGCCTTCTTTCTTGAAGCATCCTCTGTCATCATGTTGACGATTCTGATGCATAAACAAAGGGGTTCCGGCATACTTATCAATATTAACTTTAGAAAAGGATAGCTGCCCAGATGATCAGCTCACTGGGGAAGTGGGGTAGTGTGGAGGGTCATGGGGTATGGAGAAGGGCAGGAGGTTGGGGGAAGGAGAGGGGAGTGGGGGAAGGAGAGGGGAGTGGGGAAAGGGGAGAGGGAGTGGGTTAGATCTGGGATTTGAAGACCTCCACCGAGGCTGATGAAATTGCCTCGGGTAGAACTTCTCAACTTCTACTAGAAGGCTGTTCCACTCGCACACTGCTCCAGAAGATGAAGATAGATGGGGGAAAAGGAGAACTTCCTGTAATTGGTCTTGCCAAGTTGATGCCTGTAGAGTCTGGCATTTGCCTGGGTGGAATTGCATTTGCCACTTAGCCTCCCACTCTGCCATGCAGTCAAGGTCATGTTGGAGTGCCTCTTGGTCTTTCTGAGTTGTGATGGATCTGTGACAGAGGGTGTCGTCCACAAACAATCGAGAAGTTGAAGAGTTTTTCTGGTAGGTCGTCTATGTATAGAAGGAAAAGGGTTGGCCCCAGGACTAAGCCCTGGGGTACTCCTGACTCGACAGAAACAGTCTCCGACTTCGCGCCGTCCACAACAACTGCCTGTTTCCTGTCCGAGAGGTAGTTCTGGATCCATCTGTTCAGGTTGCCGTTATGCCGTAGTGTCGGAGTTTGTGGAGAAGGAGGGAGTGGCAGACTTTGTCGAAGGCTTTGGAAAAATCCATCACCAACACGTCGCTCTGTCTGCCCCTCTCCATGGAGTGGACAACTCATCCACAAGCCAGAGTAGTTGGCACTCGCAGGAACGGCCCTTCTGGATCCATGCTGCTCCTCTCGCAGTAACAATTACCTGTTTCTGTATATTTCAGGAATATGTAACACTTACTTAACAATTTACATGTTACATAATAACTTTACCCAGTTAGTTATCTTCGTGTAACAGAAAATGATACAATTGTAACAATGGGTGATGAGCACACACAAAAAAGTAGGTGAGCAGATTTCTGGGTCTCAAATTTCAAAATAAACAACAGTCGTTTTCTACAGTTTAAAAACAAACAAACTTCTCATTCAGACACAAAAGAATGCAGATCACTTTGCCTTAAAACTAAAGGCTGAATATTACATCAATCAAAGCAGCAAACATACCTTCACTAGCTGTTGTGTAAACTGGGTCTAATCTCGCAGCTGTGTTGATCGTTCCCGTAAGAGGTCCTTCCGCAAGGTCAAGGACATTAAACAATCAAGGAGAAAGCATTGCAAGCTATTTCCAATTTTTACGTGAACGTTATATTGAATAAAATCAGATATAATTGAACACTTGCCGTTTTGGGTAAAACCTTAGATATTTCACAGATTTAAAAGCACATATTATCACAAGACAAATTATTAATTTTAGCTGAAAGTCGTTTCTAAAAATGTTTTCTCCCCAGACAATAATTCCAGGGAGATAACTTCCTAATTTCTTCTGAACAACTGCATAAATAGTTTGAAGGAAAGTTAAGTTCCCCAATCTGGACTTTTCAAACAATTGGTAATCTTTTAAAATGTGGTTAAGCGATGCAGAATAGCCATCAAAAATGTTCTTTGATTTCAAAACAATTAATAGCGATACATTAATCAATTAAGTAGTGATGTTTGAGTGTCCCATCCCTACTTTCGATTCCACAGAAGGAAGCTACTCTCTGATGTTACACAGGGCCAGTTGTTTAGAGCGTCTGCTGCCACATCGCGTACACGATATTGGGATAAGAGTTACCCGGAAAATGAAGAGTTGAATAAAGTATATAGACTACATCAACATGTATTTGGATACAGCTGGGGGTTTCTGACACTAGAACACACACGCGCACGCATACAATGACACATATGGTCAGGTCAGGTATAGTTAGGACATTAGGCCTCGCGGCCTCTTCACTGTCCTGTCATTTTTGTTTGAACTTTTGCACAGCTAAGAGGTTTTTATATTTTGTTTTCGGCAAATCTGCCTTTTAGTCATGCTCATATTGTAGTTTTGATATGCAGTACATGTGCGCGCACGTGCACGCGCGCACTCACACACACACACAATCAGAGAGAGAGAGAGCTCCTCATCCCCCAGTGTCGGACGCAGTACCGTCAAAGCTCTTTTCAGTTTTTCCACGAGCAATCAAGGAGTGGAACGACCTGCCAGCATCGGCAGTGGAGGCCAGCTGAACTCCAGAGAGCTTCGCAGCCGGAGTCTGGAAGTTCCTCAAAGGACACCCGCCTGCTGCACCTGCTGCGGCTGGTGGCCCCACTCAGGGGTCATCAGTCTAACAACCAAGCAAAAGCCCCCCCTCCCCCCCCCTCCCCCCCCCCCCCCCCCCCCCCCCTCCGTGCAGATTCCCATTAAGCTAGGCGTTTTCCTTTTGTCTGCCCTCTCTTCTCTTTCTTTAATCTTTGGCCTCCGGGTCCTTTCTTCCAGCATATGTAGACGAACCTCCCCGGTTCCGTTGCATAATAATCAGTGTGTTGATTGTGGCCACATACTGCGAAGAAGATTAAGAAGAAGAAGAAGAAGAAGAAGAAGAGAGAGAGAGAGAGAGAGAGAGAGAGAGAGAGAGAGAGAGAGAGAGAGAGAGAGAGAGAGAGAGAGAGAGAGAGAGAGAGAGAGAGAGAGAGAGAGAGCAGGGCCGGACCTACAGGGGTGCTTAGGGGGCTACAGCCCCCACCCTTTTTCCTATAAAAAAAAAATCATGTCGCCGAGCGGCAGCTATATTTCCTCGCGGGCTATACCTAGCACTCATCAGCACCACCAGTTGATAGGTACTTAATGGTTCAAAGCATGTTTCAAATAGGGGTATGAACAGTAATGGCATTAGTCCTTTATTTCATGCCCAGATTTCACTATTTTGCTTCTCGGATGTAAAAATGTTCCGGGGTCTTCATTAAATTAGCCCCCACCCCTTAAAAACTTAGGTCCGGCCCTGGACTGAGAGAGAGAGAGAGAGAGAGAGAGAGAGAGAGAGAGAGAGAGAGAGAGAGAGAGAGAGAGAGAGAGAGACAGAGAGAGAGACAGAGAGAGAGAGAGATAAGTTGGTTGTCCTTTATTTCATGCCCAGATTGCACCAGATTTCACTATTTTGCTTCTCGGATTTAAAAATGTTCCGGGGTCTTCATTAAGGAGGAAAATAGGGTTT
>CM065685.1:4114738-4129738 GCA_017654935.2 Phymorhynchus buccinoides | reverse complement strand
AAGAGAGAAAGAAGGGGAACGAAGACATGAAGAAAATGAGAAGGAAGGAGGGAAAGAAGGGAGAAATAAAGAACGCAATTTTAAGAAAGAAAGAGAGAAAGAAGGGGAACGAAGACATGAAGAAAATGAGAAGGAAGGAGGGAAAGAATGGAGGGAGAAATAAAGAACGCAAAAGCAACAAAGAAAGAAAGAGAGAAAGAACAGGAACGAAGACATGAAGAAAATGAGAAGGAAGGAGGGAAAGAATGGAGGGAGAAATAAAGAACACAAAAGCAACAAAGAAAGAAAGAGAGAAAGAAGGGGAACGAAGACATGAAGAAAATGAGAAGGAAGGAGGGAAAGAATGGAGGGAGAAATAAAGAACACAAAAGCAACAAAGAAAGAAAGAGAGAAAGAAGGGGAACGAAGACATGAAGAAAATGAGAAGGAAGGAGGGAAAGAAGGGAGAAAGAAAGAACGCAAAAGCTAAAATGAAAGAAAGAAGGGGACCGAAGACATGAAGAAAATGAGAAGGAAGGAGGGAAAGAAGGGAGAAAGAAAGAACGCAAAAGCTAAAATGAAAGAAAGAAGGGGACCGAAGAAAGGAAGAAAAGGAGAAGGAGGGAGGGAAAGAAGGGAGAAATAAAGAACGCAAAAAAGAAAGAAAGAAGGGGCCGAAGAAAGGAAGAAAAGGAGAAGGAGGGAGGGAAAGAAGGGAGAAATAAAGAACGCAAAAAAGAAAGAAAGAAGGGGCCGAAGAAAGGAAGAAAAGGAGAAGGAGGGAGGGAAAGAAGGGAGAAATAAAGAACGCAAAAAAGAAAGAAAGAAGGGGCCGAAGAAAGGAAGAAAAGGAGAAGGAGGGAGGGAAAGAAGGGAGAAATAAAGAACGCAAAAATGAAAGAAAGAAGGGGCCGAAGAAAGGAAGAAAAGGAGAAGGAGGGAGGGAAAGAAGGGGAACGCAAAAAAGAAAGAAAGAAGGGGCCGAAGAAAGGAAGAAAAGGAGAAGGAGGGAGGGAAAGAAAGGGAGAAATAAAGAACGCAAAAATGAAAGAAAGAAGGGGCCGAAGAAAGGAAGAAAAGGAGAAGGAGGGAGGGAAAGAAGGGAGAAATAAAGAACGCAAAAATGAAAGAAAGAAGGGGCCGAAGAAAGGAAGAAAAGGAGAAGGAGGGAGGGAAAGAAGGGAGAAATAAAGAACGCAAAAATGAAAGAAAGAAGGGGCCGAAGAAAGGAAGAAAAGGAGAAGGAGGGAGGGAAAGAAGGGAGAAATAAAGAACGCAAAAAAGAAAGAAAGAAGGGGCCGAAGAAAGGAAGAAAAGGAGAAGGAGGGAGGGAAAGAAGGGAGAAATAAAGAACGCAAAAAAGAAAGAAAGAAGGGGCCGAAGAAAGGAAGAAAAGGAGAAGGAGGGAGGGAAAGAAGGGAGAAATAAAGAACGCAAAAATGAAAGAAAGAAGGGGCCGAAGAAAGGAAGAAAAGGAGAAGGAGGGAGGGAAAGAAAGGAGAAATAAAGAACGCAAAAAAGAAAGAAAGAAGGGGCCGAAGAAAGGAAGAAAAGGAGAAGGAGGGAGGGAAAGAAGGGAGAAATAAAGAACGCAAAAAAGAAAGAAAGAAGGGGCCGAAGAAAGGAAGAAAAGGAGAAGGAGGGAGGGAAAGAAGGGAGAAATAAAGAACGCAAAAATGAAAGAAAGAAGGGGCCGAAGAAAGGAAGAAAAGGAGAAGGAGGGAGGGAAAGAAGGGAGAAATAAAGAACGCAAAAATGAAAGAAAGAAGGGGCCGAAGAAAGGAAGAAAAGGAGAAGGAGGGAGGGAAAGAAGGGAGAAATAAAGAACGCAAAAGCAAATAAAAAGAAAGAAGGTAAGAACCTTTTTTGCTGAGACTCGCATCTGATTATAGAGAACAGGTTAACGTACGTGGGTCAAATGAAGGACTTGGGAAAAGGAAAGAAAGTAAGAAAGAGGGAAGAAAAGAAAGAAGGGAAGAACTAAGCGAATAAACAAATCAAACAATTTGTATTGAAAAATTAGGAGTACTAGTTTTGATTACTATAGTTTTGATAAACGCAGAGCCAACAATTCCATAACAAATCATTACAGCAACGTCTCTCTCTCTCTCTCTCTCTCTCTCTCTCTCTCTCTCTCTCTCTCTCTCTCTCTCTCTCTCTCTCTCTCTCTCTCTCTCTCTCTCTCTCTCTCTCTCTCTCTCTCTCTCTCTCCTTTTCATTCTTGTTTGAATTTTGCATTTTGTTGTTAATGGCGGTGGGTTTTTTTTTCTTCTTCCTTTTCACTTTTATGAGACAATATCTCTCAATATAAAAAAAATGTTCGTTCGTCCGCTCTCTCTCTCTCTCTCTCTCTCTCTCTCTCTCTCTCTCTCTCTCTCTCTCTCTCTCTCTCTCTCTCTCTCTCTCTCTCTCTCTCTCTCTCTCTCTCTCTCTCTCTCTCTCTCTCTCTCTCTCTCTCTCTCTCTCTCTCTCTCTCTCTCTCTCTCTCATACTGGTTTAAATAAATGTTTATTGAATGTCAATTTTGGAGACTGCTTGGCTGTGAAGAGGGGAAGTATTGTTGTATTTTCTGTGTTGTTTGAAAAAGACATTATTGTTGAAATATTACATGTTCTGTTTTGTCTCGTCATTAAACTAACGTCACTCTGCGCTTGTTGCGATATTTGTTTGTGTGGTAGGGGAAGACGGGGTAAAAAGCGCATGGGCGGGTAAGAAGCCCACCCCAATTATCTCATGAAATGAAGCAAATTTCAGTCTCATTTTGCCCATGAGACGAGCGTTAATGTCTAGCATTCGTCTCATGGGCAAATTTGACTGAGATTTTCTTTATCTCATGAGATAATTGGGGTGGGCTTCTTACCCGCCCATGCGCTTTTTACCCCGTCTTCCCCTACTTTGGTCAGTGACGTTGCAGTCTGTTTCAGTTGTGTGTGTTTTATTTTAATTGAATGTCAAGTTCATGCAGACGAGCAGTAATGAGCTAAAACCCTAAAGTGTGCTCTTGGAATGTCCGTACATTTGACGGGTACTCTCTTATTCTCTCTCGTGCATTCTCCCTCCCCTCTCTGTTTCTCTCACTGTCTCCCCACACACATATATCTTAGTACCCCCCCCCCCCCCCCCCCTACCAACTATATAATTAGTTAGACCTACCTTTGGGTTCAATAGTGTATGTGAAACCCATTAGTATGACATATTGCAAGCCTAAAATCTACATCCTTGGAAAATAAAGTGTTCGCTGTTCACCGTTCAGTGTTCGCTCTTTCCCTCCCTCAACACTCGGCTCGCCGTTTTGGTCATCTGTTCTCCATCCAGATACTGAACGTGCTACAGGATGTCTGGCTGAGGGGTCAGTCCCTGGGGGCCCTGGTGGCCAGCTGCAGCCTTGGGGATCTGTTGGTGTGTGGAGTGCTGTGTCCACTGTACACCGACTCCCTGGTCAGGGGGCCCTGGGCTCACGGTGGCTCAGTGGTCTGCTACGTCTTCGTGGTCATCTTTTACCTGCAGGTCAGAACTTTTATATTTTACCGAACAATTAATTGCTGGAATTTGAAGAAACGTATGGATGCCTGCTGGGTTTTTAATGTTCACCAAAACATAAAATCAAAGTCAAATTTGAAACCACCAAAACAACAAAAACAATAGTATAGTTACTTGAAAAACGGGTTGGGCTCAAAACGTCATGACTGTTTTGTGTGTGTTGAATCTTTGTTTTAGAGTGGGCTCAAAACGTCATGACTGTTGTGTGTGTGTTGAATCTTTGTTTTAGAGTGGGCTCAAAACGTCATGACTGTTGTGTGTGTGTTGAATCTTTGTTTTAGAGTGGGCTCAAAACGTCATGACTGTTGTGTGTGTGTTGAATCTTTGTTTTAGAGTGGGCTCAAAACGTCATGACTGTTGTGTGTGTTGAATCTTTGTTTTAGAGTGGGCTCAAAACGTCATAACTGTTGTGTGTGTTGAATCTTTGTTTTGGAGTGGGCTCAAAACGTCATGACTGTTGTGTGTGTTGAATCTTTGTTTTGGAGTGGGCTCAAAACGTCATGACTGTTGTGTGTGTGTTGAATCTTTGTTTTGGAGTGGGCTCAAAACGTCATGACTGTTGTGTGTGTGTTGAATCTTTGTTTTAGAGTGGGCTCAAAACGTCATGACTGTTTTGTGTGTGTTGAATCTTTGTTTTGGAGTGGGCTCAAAACGTCATGACTGTTTTGTGTGTGTTGAATCTTTGTTTTAGAGTGGGCTCAAAACGTCATGACTGTTTTGTGTGTGTTGAATCTTTGTTTTAGAGTGGGCTCAAAACGTCATGACTGTTTTGTGTGTGTTGAATCTTTGTTTTAGAGTGGGCTCAAAACGTCATAACTGTTTTGTGTGTGTTGAATCTTTGTTTTAGAGTGGGCTCAAAACGTCATGACTGTTTTGTGTGTGTTGAATCTTTGTTTTAGAGTGGGCTCAAAACGTCATGACTGTTTTGTGTGTGTTGAATCTTTGTTTTGGAGTGGGCTCAAAACGTCATGACTGTTTTGTGTGTGTTGAATCTTTGTTTTAGAGTGGGCTCAAAACGTCATGACTGTTTTGTGTGTGTTGAATCTTTGTTTTGGAGTGGGCTCAAAACGTCATGACTGTTTTGTGTGTGTTGAATCTTTGTTTTAGAGTGGGCTCAAAACGTCATGACTGTTGTGTGTGTGTTGAATCTTTGTTTTAGAGTGGGCTCAAAACGTCATAACTGTTTTGTGTGTGTTGAATCTTTGTTTTAGAGTGGGCTCAAAACGTCATAACTGTTGTGTGTGTTGAATCTTTGTTTTGGAGTGGGCTCAAAACGTCATGACTGTTTTGTGTGTGTTGAATCTTTGTTTTAGAGTGGGCTCAAAACGTCATGACTGTTTTGTGTGTGTTGAATCTTTGTTTTAGAGTGGGCTCAAAACGTCATGACTGTTTTGTGTGTGTTGAATCTTTGTTTTGGAGTGGGCTCAAAACGTCATGACTGTTTTGTGTGTGTTGAATCTTTGTTTTAGAGTGGGCTCAAAACGTCATGACTGTTTTGTGTGTGTTGAATCTTTGTTTTAGAGTGGGCTCAAAACGTCATGACTGTTGTGTGTGTGTTGAATCTTTGTTTTAGAGTGGGCTCAAAACGTCATGACTGTTTTGTGTGTGTTGAATCTTTGTTTTGGAGTGGGCTCAAAACGTCATGACTGTTTTGTGTGTGTTGAATCTTTGTTTTGGAGTGGGCTCAAAACGTCATGACTGTTGTGTGTGTGTTGAATCTTTGTTTTAGAGTGGGCTCAAAACGTCATGACTGTTTTGTGTGTGTTGAATCTTTGTTTTAGGAGTTACAAATTTGACTTTGTTTTTACTTCTAATTGTGAATGACTTGCTGGGACCTGTACCTTGGTTGACAATGGCCTGTAGAAGGGGCCAATAGTAAAAGTGGGAGCTGCCCCACACATGATGTTCTGCAGTAATGGAACAATCATGGTACAGCTTAGTCTTGTTATGGACTCTCACACCAGGGGTGGTTTGCTTTAAGTGATGCAACCGAAGGCGTTGGTTGGCCTTTTGGGATTTTTTTCCCAAACACCAGCTGTCCTCAGATCCTTTTGGCCGAGAGAGTGGGGATGTACCTTGAGCAAGATATCTCCTTTAACTAGCCAAGCCATGCAAAATAATAGCAGCTGCCCCCGACGCAATGTGGCTGCTATGGTCGGAAACGACAGACTGGCTTACGTGCCTAATTGCTGGGCATTGTCTTTGTTCTGCAGGTCTGCTTGTCCTCCCTGTCACTGCTCATCTTCAACGTAGAACGCTTCTATTTCATGGCCGCCCCAAACCTCCTTGTCACGTCATCATCGCGTCATCGTCGCCACGTCACAACCTTGCTGACGTCACTTCCTTGGCTGCTAGGCCCTCTGGCGGTGCTCCCTCTCTTCACGCAAGGGGCACATGTTACAACGCAACAGGTTTCAGGACTCCGCCACTCCCACAACACGTGTGTGGTTCAGTGGGACCGCACATTGCATATCGTCACTGTGTTTGTTTCTTTTCTGGCTCCTTCGTTTCTCTTGTTGGTTACTGCAGTTACTGTGTTACTGCTCTATGTGTTTTTCACTGTCAATGTTTCTGAGCCCGAATCTGCAACTAGCGATTATCCACAAAATGATGTACACAGCGAAAGCATCAACGGAGAAAACTGTTCAAGAAGAAGAAGGAGAAAAAGATGCTTTTCCGGGTTGCAAGAACTGAACAACAGGGCAAAGAAAGAGTGCGCGTTGTCTGTGTGTGTCTCCACGTTTTTGGCTGTGGGTCTTCAGTTCCCACTGTTCATGCTGATTCTGTTGCAAGAATTTTGTATGGAATCCCTTCACAGTTCTTTTTCGTTTCCAGAATCTCCTTCTTCCTCTTCTTTCTCTTTTTCTTCCTTTCCCATCGCTTTGGATAGCAACCATTGTCGATATTCCAACACAGTATGGGCTGCCTGTATCATGCTGTATATGGCAAAGCCAGGTCTCTTGCCTCTGGTCTGGTTTTTCCATTCTGAAGTTCGTGCGGCTTTCGGTCCTACGATGCTTTGTCTGAGTGGGAAGGGGAGGGGGAGGGGGAGGAGATGGAGGTGGGGGGGGGGTCATCACAAAGAAACGGACATAGGGATGATGACATTTCTGAGTCCTACTGCACTCACTCTCAGCCCAGTCTGGCCTCCCAAATGACCATAGTGTGATCAGTGATAGTGGAAGTACGCTTACTATCACTGGTAAGATGTACTAGAGTCAGTAGAGTGCTAAGACTCTATATCACCAGCTGTGTGGCACGTTGTCACCACAAAAATGGCAAATTTATCTGCTGCTGCCATCTTAACATTTTGACCAATCGACCTTCATTTTCGAATTTGCCTAGATATTCTAACTACCTATCCGCATGCACACTTTGAGCCTCCCGGGTCCCTCCGTTCAAACGCTATCGTGTTAACATAGATACACAGCCAGGCAGCCAGGATCAAACGGACAAACATCCCTAAAAACATTACCAGCTTTGCTTGTGTGAAGACCATTCAAAGGTGTCAGCGAGCCCCTTAGTTGTTGTCTTACCCTGCCTTACAGACTCCAGGGATCATTCCAACAGCCGAAGCACTTGGAACACTATGGTATAAATGCGCCAGCTAGGGGTGAGAACATTACATTAATATTATCTATTTTGTTTAAAATTCAGGACTTTACTGGTGTTGCACTGCCTCCGGGCATTGCCTCCAGGAATCGTTCCCACCATCTTTATATCTACTATAATGTCCCATAATAAATAAAAGTAGCCTTGGTGTTCTAGCTTATATCAACTGATCTGACACAGCCTCATGCCAAGGCGATTTAAGCCCCTTTTATCCCATAGTTTGGGGTGATACTCTTGAAATTTGGAGTGATTCTGTGCACTTAGGGGATATTGGTCGGACATTGATTAAGCAACATCAACATGATAATGTATGCCTTGTGTTGCGTCATGTCGTAAACATACACAACGTTTATCATATTAATCAATAAGGTATATAAACGAGCTTCATGTGATATACCTCCATAACAAATGTTAAGCGATTCTGGACGCCCCCCCCCCCCCCAAAGCTAATAGCACGATTTTTTCGGTTTAATATATTCATCATAGTTTTCATACTCTTTGAACATACACGCGCGAGCGCATCCATACTTTACAAACAAAAAATACAGTCACACACAAGAAATCTATAGTTGAAAGGACACTCGAGAGGCCGCGAGGCCTAGTATTCCTAACTGAACTGACCTGCCCCAATAACAACAACCGAAAGGACAACCAAAGTGTCTTCCTCATATCAATGCTGCATGGAAATGCACACAGCCCTAACATCAAATACTGGATGCTGGACAACCAAAGTGTCTTCCTCATATCAATGCTGCATGGAAATGCACACAGCCCTAACATCAAATACTGGATGCTGGACAACCAAAGTGTCTTCCTCATATCAATGCTGCATGGAAATGCACACAGCCCTAACATCAAATACTGGATGCTGGACAACCAAAGTGTCTTCCTCATATCAATGCTGCATGAAAATGCATACAGCCCTAACATCAAATACTGGATGCTGGACAACTGAAGTAAGCCTACTATTCTTATCCCCCTGTCTCTCCCTCTCATTCTCTCTCCTCCCTCTCTCTTAAAGTGTGTTGACCTATAAGCTTACATACTCACACACCCATACCCTCACTCACATAATTATGCACATAACACGTGCATGCGTACAAATACACACAAACATATGAGCACACACACTCTCTCTTTCTGCGTCTCTCTTTCTCTCATATGATACAAACGTGCGCGCGCTGAGACATGAATTATGAATTTAAGCACGTTTTAAAACTGGGTTGCAAACTTTATGATTTTGTATTATTATAATAGGCAGGTTAGTTTTTGTTTTAATATTTTCCCCCGTTACGTTATGATGTACATGTATGTTGTCATGGAAGGTTTGCTGTGTCATTGTGGTGTGTATTTTGCACAGAAAGTTTGTTAATGATTTTACGTTAATTTTATTATATTGCACAGAAAGTGTAGCATCATGATGTATTTTGCATGGAAACTTTGCCATGACATGTTGATCAGTTTTGCCATGTTATCTTTGCCATTATTAAATACTACCCCTCTGCAAGGTGTTTTTGTTCAGGTCCTTTTTTTTGTCTGTTTGGTTAGCGGACACAAAGCGAGGCTGGTAATGTTTTCACTGCTGTTTGTCTGTTTGTTCCTGGCTGGTCGACTGCTTACTATCTATATTCACACAATAGGGTTTGAACGGAGGGACCTGGGACCCTCAAATTTTGCATGCGGATAGTAGTTAGGATATCTAGGCCAAGTACAAAAATGAAGGTCATTGGGCAAAGTTCAAGGTCACTGAAGCCAAAAATGCCGCGTGGCTGGTGATCTAGCGTTTTCACGCTCTAGTTAACAACTTCATTGACGTGTTTGATGTCACTGTGGTGACAGTCCTGAGAAGACCTTTGCCGCTGTTGACGGGACTGTAAGCAATGTTAAAATAAATAAAATAAAATAAACAACTTCATTCAAAAATAGTTGTTTACAGATTTGTTTCCTGTCCCCCTGTAAATGTCAGGGATTGTTTCACTTTTTGTTGATGGCAGCGGCTCTGAATCAAAATACAAGTGTAACTGCAAGGGGCAGGGATGCATTTAAGAACAAAAAACAAACACACAACACACACACACACACACACACAGACACAGACACACACACACACACACACACACACACACACACACACACACACACACACACACACACACACACACACACACACACACACACACACACAGACACACACACACACACACACACACACACACACACACACACACACACACACACACACACACAGACACACACACACACACACACACACACACACACACACACACACACACACACACACACACACACACACACACACACACACACACACACACACACACACACACACACACACACACACACGGCAGGCACACACACATGGGTGCAACTTTTCCTGGTATACAAGGATTTCCTGTTTTTGAATTTGTCAAAAAAGATCTTTGTGTGTCTACTGTATTTTTCAAACACTTTAAAATAAACATTTGTATAAATTGTGGAAAAAGCAAACAAAAATACCTTCATAGGCCTACCTCTTTTTTCTTCAGCTGCAGGGGAACATTACCCCTACACCCGGGCCTTTCAGGGTTTTTTCATTTTGTGTAGTTGCACCCATGCACAGACACACACACACACACACACGCACGCACACACACACGCACGCACGCACGCACACGCACACACACACACACACGCACACACACACAGAGACACACACACACAGAGAGAGAGAGAGAGAGAGAGAGAGAGACACACACACACACACACACACACACACACACACACACACACACACACACACACACACACACACACACACACAACTTTGTTCATCAGAAGTGCCTTCATCAGTCAAACTAGCACCTATAAACAACAGAAGCTTGTCCTCCCCGTTTTACACCCAATCTGCTAATGGTCATGATAAACGAGTATTGTTACACACTTGCTGTGTTGGCCTATTAGTTTGTATTTTGTCGCAGTTTAATAAACGATGTGGTTAATCGTTTGAACTTGTGTTTTTTGAACTGAGTATGACTTGACAGTTAACATTGTCCATCTCTCTGTAGGCCTGTGTGCCGCGCGGCTGTGTGTCTGTCTCCCTCCCTTTCGTCTTCTCTCCTCCCTCTCAATTTCCATCCCTTTTGTCTTTCTGTATCATCTGTCTCTGTCTGTCTCTCTTTCTCAATTATATTTTTTCTACATCACTGGTCTCTTTGAACACACACACAGAAACACGCACGCGCGGAACGCACACGCACACGCGTACACAGACACACACGCACACACGGACACACGCACGCACGCACATACGAGCTTGCGAGTAAGCATGTTAGAAAACACTAAAGACTGATGAAATAAGGCTTTACGCCCTCTTCAGCCTTTCGGCCATGTGGGGCTAAAACATTAAAGACTGTAGACTATTTGATCGCTCGGTGAAGTGTAGGCCTTATATTGCAGGGGCGTAGCAAGCCTGCTAGAAGTGGTCAGGCAGAAATAATGGGGGTCTGGAGGATTATTTTTTTTGGGGGGGAGTTGACGATAGTTTAAATGTAAAAGATGCAATGGAAGCGGCTCTCATGGGAGAATACGATGTGAATATGTGACTCGATCTATAAAGTTCTCTAGTCAACCCTTGAATGTTACCATCGATTTGATCACCATTCCAAGGTCCCCAAATGCCAACCAATCCCGGCCTTTGGCTGCAGCACTAGAGCTAGTGCAAATGACCCCTAGTTTGAGAGTCACAGAGTTCCACAAAAGACTAAACTGTATCATAATTTTCCACTTCTGTAGAAAATCACCAACCCACATAGGTCTACTCTTAACACAATCTCCAATAAGATGATCATGGACATGACTGCAAGAACAAGAACAAGAAAGACAATGATCATTCATGACAGAAAAGCTTTGGTTTTCAATTAGTCAAACAGCTCTTGAACTTGGGTTTCAAACACATAGCAAATTACTTGGATTTATCTCAAACTTCTGCCTCCTTATCTTATAAAAATTGCAATGTTGTTTTGTTGTTGTTTTTCTACTGTGAAATGCTGCGGATGTGACAAAGAAAACATGTTATATTTATAAGTAATGCAACGATTTAGACTTTAAAAAACAAATTCTTAGCCTAATAGTAAACTGCAGTTGTTTTCTGTTGCATAATCTTCCACATGAAGCGTTGGGTTGTCATGGTGGATACGGAGTGATGCTTCTAAATTATGCTTCTATGTTAGAAAACAACTTGAAAAATTCACTTTTTGCTAATCTCTCTCTCTCTCTCTCTCTCTCTCTCTCTCTCTCTCTCTCTCTCTCTCTCTCTCTCTCTCTCTCTCTCTCTCTCTCTCTCTCTCTCTCTCTCTCTCTCTCTCTCTCTCTCTCTTAGCGAAAAGAAGTAACCAGACTCTAGCCTGAGCGCCTGACCTGGATGATTGTCCTTTTTTCAGTTATGCATCCTGTCAGTGAAGATGGGAAGATTGCGGAACAAGCCCAACTATCCGGCAATCTCATCTGATGAGCCATTTTTCTATTCACACACACACACACACACACACACACACACACACACACACACACACACGGCACACACACACACACACACACACACACACACACACACACACACACACACACACACACACACACACACATAATGATGTTCAACTTTTTGTGAATCGTGATTGGCTGTCCTTCCCGTTTTTCTTAGTTTTGATTTAATTGTTAATGCATGAATAATTATGTGTTTCCTTGTTTGTATGAGATTACATTGTAATTGCTCTTAACGAGATAATAAATAATTTTTTGACTTTGACACACACGCACGCGCGCGCGTGCGCACGCACACACGTCAGGGCCGGACCAAGTGACCCGCTGCCGGAGGTCCATCTAGGGAGCTGCATAATTATATAGGTTCTGGTGATTATTAAGGCAAACATTGAGACATTTTCTTACTTTTCATCCTTGGTTGATTGGGTCAGAGGGAGGAGGGCTTTCCGGAAAAAGAACCCCATTCGCCGCCGCCCCTGCACGCGCGTGTTGTGAGAACTCATAATTATGTTTGCAAGTAGGGGCCTAAGTTATAGGCCTAGCCTTATGCATTTTTTGTCTCTGATACTGAAGTCTAAATATAACAGGCCTATAGTACGTCGATGGTCTCTGAATAGTAGAGCTGGGTACAGTGGGTTAAAAAAAAAAATTGCCTACCGGTACGCGTGCGTGCGTATGTGTGTGTGTGTGTGCGCGCGCGCACAACATGCAGGGAGGGGGGGCACACTCTCCTATACGTTTGTGGAGAGGGGGGAGTATCGAAAGTGTGCAACAGCATGAATCTGTGCATGCATGCGTGTGTCTGTGTGTAATCTCATCTAGCCGTCACTTTTGAATTTTACGTCCTCTCGACCTGGGAAGGCACATATGGGACATAACTAGCCGTCACTTGTATCAATGAAGTCTTTAAATCAACCATACAATTTATCGAGCGTCAATCTAATCTTAGCTAGATACGTAAGTAGCTCGATGGTTGCCACGTGTAGATGTTTCCAGCCTTCTGACTGGTCTGCGATGACATTTCTAGCCAATCAAAATCCTCCTTCTGATTCAGTGCGTGAGCGTTGACACGCGTGGTTCCGGTGTGTGTAGCTTTGGTAGGCTTTGTCGCGGCCTAGTCTTTCATCGTGGAAATCCGAAGGTGTAGACGAAAAGTTTGCTCTAGAACAGGCTTGTACATCATGTTGGTCTGCGGAGCTCTTGCTTTCCTGCTTTTGCAGAGTTTTGCATTTGGGGCGGATAAAACCAAAGGGCCAAAAGTTACAGACAAAGTGAGTATTTACAATGGAAGCGTCTGCAATGTCACGTGAACAGCCGTCTGCAACTGTGTAGATATAATATCTTCTTCCAGTTTATCGGCCCAACGCTTGACATTACTTTTTCAACAATCAGCTATCCCAGTAGCAGTGCTTATGATACTTCTGATGCTTTCTAAATACATATTTTATCTTCAGTGGATTTTCAAGTCCCAAATTTGTACGTCAAGTGTAACTCACTAACTCAGTAACTGTAGAGGACCTGATGAAAAGCTATTGGCATTGGTGCTTATTCAGTTATCCTCATTAAATTAAACTTTTCAAGTAAATATAACTAAGCATTTGACTCATTTTTTCTTTCTTTTTGTTTTGCTGTCCCATCTGACCTGTGCATGGCACAGTGGCGTTGCTCCCACGCCGCTCATTCCGAATCCCAATTCGCAGCCACACACTGGCTTGTTTAGGTCACAGAATCCGAGACGAGGCAGTCCAAGAGGAGTGAATCTATGTTAGGCCGTCAGGAGGCAACCAACTGAAGAGACACTGCACTGCTGCTGAGTCACTTCGGTGGAGTTCAGTAGAGCCAGTTCAGGACACCACCTACTAAGTAAGGGCAAGGCCCCTACTGACGACACTATTCTCTTAGTCGCAGAGCCAGCATGAGTGAGGTCCTCCTCCAAGGGTGCCACCACGACTGTCCACCGACAGCTCCCCAGAATACACTGATCCCCATGACTTTGACCCGACCGCACCAAGGCATAAACTGGACTGGAAGCTGAAAATGAGAGCAGGGCAGGCAAAGTCACAGAATTTGATACATTTTTAATTTTTTTTAATGATTGATGGAAAATGAGGCGGATGACTATGATGATGGTATGGAATTCTGTATCGGTCTGAGACTACATGACAGGGCTGTGTTCTAGTTTCTACGCTTCCTTTCATAATAATATATCCCAGCGTTAACCAGGCCCGAGAACTACAGACACCTGCAGTGCTGGTCTTGAAATTACAGCAACACTCTCAGAATCGCATCTGTTAAGCGGATGAAGCTGGACTGTGTAGTTTCAGTCTTCCCATTGAGCCCATAGCCACTCACTCTGGGTAGGACTAGGAGTCGGTCCAGGACCGAAAAAACTCACCTCTGACGGGATTCGAACCCTTGACCTCCCAGCCAGTAGTCCGTGACGCTAACCACTACACCACAGCGGCCGGTTGATTCTTCTGGAATCTTCTTCCTTAAAGCCGCCTCACACTATCCAACCAAGTCGGATGGAAGTGGTTGTGACCTTTCCACATATTTGTTCTTCTGACAGAGAGTAGAAATCACAAATGCAAATTTTGGTTGGATGAAACCCTTCCAACAGTCATGAACAGGTCGGAAGGAATTGGTGACTGCACCATTTACTTCCAACTCACTCAGGCAATTGTGCGAATACAGCCAATGCTTGCTGAAAGTGAAGACGATACACGGCCACAAGCAGTTGAATAGAGTTCACAAGTGAATTTTATTCCAACTTAAAAGGTTGGATAATGTTACTGTTAGGCTGCTTTTATCATCAATTGGCATATCAGTACATCCCTTACCACCACCACCACCACACAGTGACACACACACTCTCTCTCTCTCTCTCTCTCTCTCTCTCTCTCTCTCTCTCTCTCTCTCTCTCTCTCTCCAACACCTATTTTTTTCCCCCTCACCTCAACTGGTTTTCCAAATCTCCTTTTCTTCCCGTCCTCATCACATAATCGGTTGTTCAATTACATTTACAGTTTATCCCCCCCGAACTCTTCCTGTCTGAAATTATCTCCCAAAATTCTTTTCTCTGCAGAAGGTCCCAGCTTCTTACATTTCCAGCAAGAACTGAACACACTGTCAGTGTCATTCTAATAGGAAATGTTCGGAAATAATTAAGGGGAGTAATTTCATGGTGTGTGGGAGTGATCTTGCTTAATTCAATCGGTCAAACAGGGGAAGTCACTCTACCATCAGCTCTCGTAGCCTATCAACTCGTGTGTTTGAGCAGACATACAGCACTTAGAACACAGTGCGTCATTCTAAAAAATTGTCATTTAT
>CM065685.1:4024738-4109738 GCA_017654935.2 Phymorhynchus buccinoides | reverse complement strand
TTGCTTTTCAGTCAAGAGTTCTGGTCTAAAAGTTCCAGCAGTTAGTTTATTGCTTGTTATGTTATTTTTAAATCAGCTTTGCTGTGTTTTCTGTCACTGGGGTTGGATGGCTCCATGTTTCTTGTTTTTGTGCTGTTTTTATGGTTTCTGTGTCAAGTCAAGTCAAGTCAACATTTTAGTTAAAGATGGACATTGAATAAGCAAACATACAAGCTTTTTTTTCATCAAGCCATCTAACAAAGACAAAATGCAAACACACACGCACAATACACAAACCATATTGCTTATTTACATAGAAAAAAGAAACACGGAACAGATAAATATTTACAGTAAACAATGGAAAGCTTACGAAAAGCAAAATATATCTACAAATCGTGCATAACATTTGTTATGTGTTTGTTTGTGTGGCATTTTTTCCAGTGATGTTGCAGTCTGTTTAAGTTTTGTGTGTGTGTGTGTGTGTGCGTGCGTGTGTGTATGTGTGTGCGTGTGTGTGTGTGTGTGTGTATGCAGGAGAAGGACGGGGAGACCCTGACGTACAAGGGCAGCAAGTTCCACCGGGTGATCAAGGACTTCATGATCCAGGGAGGAGACTTCACCCGAGGCGACGGAACTGGAGGTGAGCCTTTGCTGTCCTCTTTCACTTAACCCCTTCCCTGCCCTGTCCCCTGTCCACTATGGGGTCAGTGGGGGGAGGGGGAGGTCATAACTTGATGTCACAGCCCTGGAATGATGGTTTTTGGTTTAGATAAGTGAGGAAAGATATATCTCTGACTCTCGACCATTTTCTCAGATTGAGTCTAACAGGTCTCTTTAATATTTTATAAGAAAATTGATAATTTCTTTGTGTTCCTCTGGCAGTGAAGGGGTTAACAGGGTCTAGTCAAAGGTAGGGTGGTATGAAAGAGACTGTGTACACAATGAAATGAGTCTGTTTGTTCCTCTGGCAGTGAAGGGGTTAACAGGGTCTAGTCAAAGGTAGGGTGGTATGAAAGGCACTGTGTGCACAATGAAATGAGTCTGTTTGTTCCTCTGGCAGTGAAGGGGTTAACAGGGTCTAGTCAAAGGTAGGGTGGTATGAAAGGCACTGTGTGCACAATGAAATGAGTCTGTTTGTTCCTCTGGCAGTGAAGGGGTTAACAGGGTCTAGTCAAAGGTAGGGTGGTATGAAAGGCACTGTGTGCACAATGAAATGAGTCTGTTTGTTCCTCTGGCAGTGAAGGGGTTAACAGGGTCTAGTCAAAGGTAGGGTGGTATGAAAGGCACTGTGTGCACAATGAAATGAGTCTGTTTGTTCCTCTGGCAGTGAAGGGGTTAACAGGGTCTAGTCAAAGGTAGGGTGGTATGAAAGGCACTGTGTACACAATGAAATGAGTCTGTTTGTTTGTTTGATTTGGACATTGCTGCTTATGAACAGGGTAACAATTGTTTTGTTGTATGTTTGACAAAGGCTATTTTGCTGAAATGTTACATGCTTTGTTTTTCATTAATAAAATGACGTCACTGTAAATAACATTTGTTATGTGTTTGTTTGTGTGACATTTTTTTCAGTGATGCAGTCTGTTTAAGTTTTGTGTATGTGTGTTGCTTTTGTTTTGTTGTTTTTCGTGAGAGATACCTGCTGATTTAAATTTTAATATGCATGCTGTAGCAATGTACCATAATATGTAGATTTCTTTTTTCTCTTCAGCCAGTCACAGCGATAAGTTTGCGGAAGAGAACTGAAAGCTGATTGTCGTTGACTGACAACATAAATCTACCGGTACATAACATACCACATCAAGTACATAATGTTCTTCTTTCAGGGAAAACCATCTGCTGTATGTGGAGAAGTATGCGGATCAGAATATCAAGCTGCAGCATTTTGGATCAGGCTGGTTATTAACAGCCGCCACATGCAAGGACATGCTAATATCCTTAACTCATTCAAGTCGTTCCAGCCATATATGTCCACAATTAATAGATGGCTGTCAATTGGATGCATTTGCTTCAGGGGAAGTAAATCTGCTCCCTTATACCACAATTGTTGTGGGGAACCAATCGGTGTAGAGAGTTTTTCTATATAAAATATATATATAAAAAAGTCTGATCTACCACTTCCCTATGTCTAAACCTGAAGTAAAAACCTGTAATCTTCTTTCATTTCTCCTTTTGTTTATGTACATTTTGTTTGTGTATGGCTGGAGTGATTTGTGAGTTTTTTTAATATTTCAAAACCGTTGCGATGCGAATGAGTTACGCCAAGCATGATGTTTTGGGGTTTGTTTTATTCTCAGGGAAAAGCATCTATGGAGAGAAGTTTGCGGGTGAGAACTTCAAGCTGCAGCACTTTGGGCTAGGGTGGCTGTCGATGCCCAATGCGAGCAAAGATAGTAATAGTTCTCAGTTCTTCAGGCATAGACCACCCATTATAACATGTTGATATTAATAATAATTCTTTTCTTTCAGGAAAAAGCATCTACGGAGAGAAGTT
Source organism: Phymorhynchus buccinoides (assembly GCA_017654935.2). Taxonomy (NCBI): domain Eukaryota; kingdom Metazoa; phylum Mollusca; class Gastropoda; order Neogastropoda; family Raphitomidae; genus Phymorhynchus; species Phymorhynchus buccinoides. Next base: position 4,107,265 of record CM065685.1, on the reverse strand, counting down.
TGCGGACGAGAACTTCAAGCTGCAGCACTTTGGGCCCGGGTGGCTGTCGATGGCCAACGCCGGCAAGGACACCAACGGCTCCCAGTTCTTCATCACCACCAAGAAGACGCCCTGGCTGGACGGCAGGCATGTGGTGTTCGGCAAGGTGCTCAAGGGCATGGTGAGTCCACCGGCACATACAGTCCCAGGCCAAATGGTTTCGTAAAAATGGCAGCCAAGTGAGCACATCTGGACTGGTTTGGTTGTTTTCCGATCAAATCTAAAAAGACTAAAATATTAGACCGGCGGTCAAATTTGTGTCTGTAGCAACACAGAGATTCTCGCGTGATGTCACGATACGTGAAATTGATCGTCTGCACTGTTTAGATCTGGACAGAAGATCATTTTTCAGAATCAGCATGCTTAACCCCCTCCATCCCCGCTCTCCCTCTCCATTCCCCTCCCACTCCCCCCCCCCCCCCCCCCCCCCCCCCCCCCCCCCCCCCCGCCTACTACAGGCAGTGTGATCTCATTGATGATGTCATAACTTTTTATGCCATAGTCCTAGGATGCTAGTGTTTGTTTTAGACAAGTCAGGAAAGAGATATCTGTAGACCATTTTATTAGATTGAGTCTCTTTTCAATTTCATAATGAAAAATAATAATTTATCAGTATTTCTCCAACAGTGAAGGGGTAAATATCCCTAGATGTTTAGGTGGTCACCAACATGATTATTTTAGAGGCTCTCTCTTTATATTTTTTAACAATGTGTTAGATGGCAATTTTCATCATTGTGTGCTTCAAGATTAACCTTGCTTTTTGCCAAGTCTGCATTTTGAAAACATGGATGCATTGACCACCAAAAATAATTGATTCAAAGTTCATTTCGTTTCCGTTCCAAGCAACATCGCTCTTCAGTTGAGAGGAAGCAAATAGCAGCCGGACATTTTAGTCGCAATATCTGCGTGCAAAATTGCTTTGTCAGCCAAAGGCATTCCTATCGTAAATCTTTGCTAGTGTTTACTATCAAGAGGAGAATCACGAGAACAATTGTCTTTCTCACGGACAGCGAAAGTGATAATTTGCGTTTGATGGAGGTGGAGAAGGGTGTTAGAAACGGTTGGTTGTGGCGCTGGATGAAGGAAACCAGTAGCCATGATAAGGACTGGTGTAAAATGATACGTGATATCAAAAAGCCTGAATATACAAAGAGTTCGCAGTCTGCAGATGACTGAAACCATTTTTTACTCCCTCCCTATCGCCTACACTACAGGCATGGATCATTGAACTCCGTCGTATTAGTGCCATTCGTCACTATCTCACAGTTGAAGCCACCAAGACTCTAGTGTCAGCTTTTGTACTGTCTCGCATCGATTATTGCAATTCCCTACTTGTAGGCTGTCCTCAAACCCTCCTCAACAAACTTCAGAAAGTTCAGAACAATGCAGCTCGGTTAATCCTTAAAGTCCCTCGTACAGACCACATCAAACCCCACCTCAAGACCTTACACTGGCTTCCAGTCGAGGCAAGAATAAAGTATAAAATTGCTTGCCTCTGTTTCAATGCTGTCCATTCATCTAGTCCTGCCTACCTCTCTGATCTCGTTCACCTGTACTCACCCTCCAGGTCTCTCCGTTCCTCTTCTGACAAACTTATCCTTTCTATTCCTCGTACTAACACTAAGACAAATGGTGAACGTTCATTTTATTTCAGCGCCCCTTCTGTCTGGAACACCCTACCATATGAACTTCGTTCTGCTAAATCTTTCCAGTCTTTCAAAACCGCTCTTAAAACTCACCTCTTCCGGCAATACCTCTGATTTCTTCCTTGTCCTGTTTCCTGCCTTAAAATGATGTCCCCCACATTGTGGGTGGGTGGGTGTGCGCGTGTATGTGGGCGTGTGCGTGTGCATGCATGCGTGTTGTGGCTGTGTGCATGTTTGTGATAGTTGATATTGTAGTAGCTTATTTATGATTTATGTATTTATTTAAACAATTGTGAAGCGCCGTGAGCTCAAGAGAGAAAGGGCGCTCTATAAATGTTATTTATTATTATTACTAGCGCAATGCTGAGTACCGGTAATGCCTGGTAACGGTAACGCCTATTAACGGTAATGCCAAGTACTGGTAACGCTGAGTACAGCAAATTTTAAGCGATTCGGTTAAGAAAAGGCGGAGTTAGAAGGCCCCGTTTCCCGTTGGCGCTGCTCTGAGAGTGATGCGCTCTCTCAAGTAACGGTAACGCCTAGTAACGGTAACGCCAAGTACTGGTAACGCTGAGTACAGCAAATTTTAAGCGATTCGGTTAAGAAACGGCGGAGTTATAAGGCCCGTTTCCCGTTGGCGCTGCTCTGACAGTGACACGCTCTCCCGATTCTCTTTAAATTTACTGCCAGGCTTTGGCCGGGCCATAGCAAGCCTGACAGCAAATTTGAAGCAATTCAGTTTAGAAACGGCGGAGTTATTCATGCAAAGGTGAAGCGGCGTGTAGCGCGCACGTTTCTTAACCGATTCGCTTCCGGTTATACACACCGATAGGCACCGTCCCTGGTCATCGCCCTGCCAAATTTGAAGGCAATCGGTCCAGAAACGTCGGAGATAAGGGCGCCGAGAGTCCGGCAGATACGCGTTTCGCGCATTTGCCAAACCGCGCAAATGACACGGCCGCCTCGGTTGCCGTTGCCATCGCCCCGTTAGGGCTCACAGCAAATTTGAAGCGATTCGGTCAAAAAACGGCGGAGTTATAAGGCCCGTTTTGTGTTTCAGACACACACACACACACGGACACTTGGCTTTTTACTATATGATGACTAGCAATCGCCCCGTGGCAGTTAACTCCCGTGGCAGTTTTAACCCCATGGCAGTTTTAACCCCGTGGCAGCTATCTCCTCCCTACACCTACCCACTCCCCACATTTACTTGCTCGGGGACTTATCTGCCACTCGGCGACACACTTGTTTGCTATTGTGGCTTTCAACAGACAGCCAGTCTCAAACACACGAAAGTGAAACTTTCAGTTTTACATTTCCAAGAAGAAGGCAGCATTTCACCTTCCAAGAAAATGGATCACAAATGTGTAAGGTCTTTCATTTCAGGGGGGGGGGGGGGGGGGGGGGGCACATCTTGACCTATCGCAGAAAGAGTGTTTCATAATCATTTTCACTTTGACCTCCCGCACGCACAGAGAGAGAGAGAGTAGTACTTCTTCTTCTTCTTCGTCTTCTAAGTTCTTGTTCTTCGGTCGTTCAGGCATGTTTCTGTCAGTTACGAACGTAGATGCATCATGCTGCTGTTATGCGCCTAAGTAAGAATAATTAGGCCCAGCATGTCTGACTTCGGGTAGAGGAAATCTTTTTGAAAGTATTTCTTGAAAAAAGGCAGGAGAATTTCTGTCAATTACGAACGTAGATGCATCATGCTGCTGTTATGCACCTAAGTAAGAATAATTAGGCCCAGCATGTCTGACTTCAGCTAGAGGAAATCTTTTTGAAAGTATTTCTTGAAAAAAGGCAGGAGAATGGACCGGAAAGGCAGAACGATAGTAGATAACAGCATGCAAAGGGAAAAGGCAGAATCAAAGAGACTGACAGATTAGAGGTAGTTATATGCACATAGCTTCCAGAAGGTGGGGGAACTATTTGTACGGAAGACCCCCCCCCCCTCCCAGTATCCCTAGGGGGGGGAAGCTTGCTGCGTTCTACTCCCACCCTCACCCCCACCCCCACCCACACCCCAGTCAGTCAGTTTCTCTCTCTCTCTCTCTCTCTCTCTCTCTCTCTCTCTCTCTCTCTCTCTTTCTCTCTCTCTCTCTCTCTCTCTCTCTTCTCTCTCTCTCTCTCCACTGTCTGTATAAAAATAGCTGCAGTGCGCAGGGAGGCAAGCAAAGAGCCAAAGACATTGAAAAGAAAAGACTGACATCTGGTCCCTTTTCCCTATATGAATAGTGAGGACAGAAACACTGGTTGTGTCCCTTTTAAACATCTTTATGACATAACACGTCAATAGGCCAGTTGAATTCTCCGTTCAAATTCCAATCTGAGTCTTTGCATAGCCGCCACTGTGAACTACCCCACTAACGATAACTCTATCAGCCAGGCTCGCCGTAACTCTTAAGTACACGTAGTCCATCTTCCCCTTTTAGAGTCTTTGGTTATGTGTGAAGTGTTGGTTGAAATTAGCGTCCTGCAAAATAAATCGGTTTATAGCGCATGTTTATGAACGGATGGTGTTGAAATTTTGCACGACGAGTCACTATCCCTGGTCACGCATGTTCCAAATCTCGAGTCAATGTCAGGTCTGGTTACGCCGCGGTTTGTGAAAACATGAAGCGGCCTGTCGGCGCCCGTATCTCCGGCATTTCTGAATCGATTCGCTTCCGGTTTGGCACACGGATAGTCCCCGGCCCTGGTCATCTTCCTGCCAAATTCGAAGGCAATCGGCCCCAAAACGCCGGAGATACGCGTGCCATTTGCGAAACCGCGCAAATGATACGGCCGCCTCGGTTGCCGTTGCCATCGCCCCGTTAGGGCTCACAGCAAATTTGAAGCAATTTGGTCGAAAAACAGCGGAGTTATAAGGCCCGTTTCGTGTTTCAGACACACACACACACAGACACACACACACACACACACACACGGACAGTTGGCTTATTACTATATGATGATTATTATTGTGAACTCACTCACTGCCTCTGTTACCATACTTAACACTTCCCACCTTCCACCTTTTCACCTTCCAGGTGGGAAGTGAGAAAGTTGGCTTCATTCTTTGCAAGGTTGGTAGGCTGCGAAGTAATCACTCTTTGTGATTTAGGCATTTTGGTGATATGCCCGGAGTCAGTGGCCTATGCATAGTGTGCCAAAGAGAAAGAACCTTGAAGTACGGAACTTCAGCCAAGTCAAGCTCCCCCCCCCTCTCTCATGCACTTTTACTCTGACCAAAGACACAGCACATATAACTACACTGTATAACTATAAGTGAAGTGTCTTTGCTGACACACACACACTCAAAAGATGAAGTTGACATGTTCACAATCTCTCAGTCTGCACACACACACACACACACACACACACACACACACACACACACACACACCATGCGACAGCATCATACACACAATGAACATACTAACATATATCATGTGTAGTGGTTAGACGTTAAATGAAAGACACACACACACACACACACACACACACACACACACACACACACACACACACACACACACACACAACCATCAAGCTACATACACACACACACACACACACCAGTCACAACCATTCCACCCCTCCCTCTCTTTAATTCCAGGTGAATTAGGTGAGTGCAAGTAGTAATGTAATAAACTAAACTTACTCAGATAAGAAAAACAATAAAGCTTTATACACTCAAGCATAAGAAAGGAAGCTTACTTGAAACATAGCTTGAAAATTTACTTTGTTTTTCTCTTCATTTTTGTTCTGTCAACTGTACATTGTAATGTTTTGTATATATGCTTTTTTTAATACAAATCTGCCATTCATTCAAGGGGAAATAAGTGTTGAATTCTCACTTTACAAGCCTGGAATAAGCTTCAAATTGAGTATGATTTTGCTTTTTCTTCAGTTTCAGCGTTGCCCCCCTGACCCCCCAACAGGGGCTCTGACCCTGTACCCTGCCAAGGGCCTGAGCAGCCCCTGCCTTGCCTGTTTTTGGATTTCCTCCAGTTGCTTCCCTGTGAAAATTAAGCTACACATGAACCACTACCTTTGTGTGTGTGCAGGAAGTGGTGCGGAGGATTGAAGGCATGAAGACGGCCGACCGCGACAAGCCGGCACAAGACGTGGTGATTGTGGACTGTGGCCACATCGCAGTCGATGAACCTTTCGCTGTCACCAAAGAGGGCTCCTCCGAGTCTGACTAACTCCAACGCTTCGTCGCCGTGCTGTCTGTCTGTGTGTTGTGATTGAGCACTAAGAGTTAGTGTGTGTGTGAATGAGTATGGTACATATCCCTCTCTTGCAACTCTCTTCTTTCTCTCTCTTTCTTCATCTTTCTCTTTATTCATATTTTCGCTGTCCCTCTCTCTCTCCTCTCCAAGTCTCTCCCTTTATCTATACTCTCTCCCCCCTCTCTTACTCTCTCTCTCTCTCTCTCTCTCTCTCCATTTTTCCATCTCTCCCTTTCTCCATACTGTCTCTCTTTTCTTCTGTCTCTCCCTCCTCTTTCTCCATTTATTCTCTCTGTCTTCATCTTTCTGTTCTAGGAAAGTGTGTGTTTGAAAAACGAAAGATGTATGAACCTTAAAGCGAATGAGCACATTTCATTATTGCTAATGAAGCTGTTTAATTGTAAATTATATTTGAAAACATATGCATGAAACTAAAACTGAATGCATGTCTTTTTTCTGAGTTGTGGTCTAAAATTCACTTATTTCGGTTACAGAGTTGTTTTTTTAAATACATTGGTAAGTGATTCAAACTAAATATGACTTGTATGATTGCAAGCAGTTTGTTAAACAATATCAAAGATCATAGTTCTTTATTGAAGGTTTCTGTTATGTTATTTTTTCCTTCATATTTGATTTATACTGTTGAACCTGTTGTTTTTGTGTTGCTTATTTATTGTTAACGATTGGAGATCTGTGCATTGTTATCACTGTCGTTATGCGTCAAACAGGGTTTCTACCAGATTATTTTGAGTATGCTTTTTTTCTTTATATTTTAAATATTTCAAATGTTAACAAGTGGGATTTTCTTTTTCTTTGAAAATAGACCACTTCACCTTCAAGTTCTTTTGGTCTAGTAACATGGTGATTATTTCAAATGTATTTTATTTTCACTCTCATCACTGTCTTCAAAGGAAAGAAGCAAAATGTCAAGCAATAAATAACAGAAGCTGATACAGTGGAACCTCCCTTATAAGACCTTAGCAAATATCCAAAATGAGGTCCTATAAGGGAGGGGTCTTATAAGGGATGTAATTTTAATACTTACGAAGAAAGGCAATGTCTAAGAGAAGTAGTTCTTATGTGGGAGGGAGTCATATAATGGGAGGTCTTTTTCTGTCTTTTTTTGGAAGACTTGAAGTGTAAATCAAGCTCAACAAACTTAGTAGTAGTATGCACAAAGAAGAAAGTTAAGCACCCCACCACTTTTTTGCTGTAGATGAGATGAAATCGAGATTTATTGCAAATAATCAATAAAGAATGAAACAACATTGATTGGTAAATGAAAGTTTGACTAAATAATCCTATAATGGGAGGTCTTATAAGGGAGGTTTGACTAAATAATCCTATAATGGGAGGTCTTATAAGGGAGGTTTGACTAAATAATCCTATAATGGGAGGTCTTATAAGGGAGGTTTGACTAAATAATCCTATAATGGGAGGTCTTATAAGGGAGGTTTGACTAAATAATCCTATAATGGGAGGTCTTATAAGGGAGGTTCCACTGTATTACTGTTTTGTGTGTGTTCACAAAATGAAACGGTGTTCAATGTCCTGTTGGCCGTTTGAAAGCCATGAAAACGAGGCACCCGAAGGTGCTTCCCACTAATGCTTGCAAGGATGAAGGTGTATTTTGTCATGAGAGTGCTGGGATGAAATTGTTCAGTTTTCTTGTGGACCAAGCAGGTGTAAGAATTGTGAGGAAAGTTGTATTTCGGTCAAATTATATGAATGAGTGTTTTGTATGTAAGGTTGTCTGAAATAAACTGTCGTCTTGTGTTGTTAAGAGATGTGTGCGTGTTGTGACTGTATGTGTCTGAATGTCTCTCTGTGTTGTTAAGAGATGTGTGCGTGTTGTGACTGTATGTGTCTGAATGTCTCTCTGTGTTGTTAAGAGATGTGTGCGTGTTGTGACTCTGTATGTGTCTGAATGTCTCTCTGTGTTGTTAAGAGATGTGTGCGTGTTGTGACTGTATGTGTCTGAATGTCTCTCTGTGTTGTTAAGAGATGTGTGCGTGTTGTGACTGTATGTGTCTGAATGTCTCTCTGTGTTGTTAAGAGATGTGTGCGTGTTGTGACTGTATGTGTCTGAATGTCTCTCTGTGTTGTTAAGAGATGTGTGCGTGTTGTGACTGTATGTGTCTGAATGTCTCTCTGTGTTGTTAAGAGATGTGTGCGTGTTGTGACTCTGTATGTGTCTGAATATCTCTCTGTGTTGTTAAGAGATGTGTGCGTGTTGTGACTGTATGTGTCTGAATGTCTCTCTGTGTTGTTAAGAGATGTGTGCGTGTTGTGACTGTATGTGTCTGAATGTCTCTGTGTTGTGTTAGAATTAAAGTGTACATTTTTAGTTTTTAAATAATTGAACACTTTAATTAAATTTAATTAAATTAATTTAATTTTACACTTTAGATACATCTGACATTGTCACTTTCCCAGACCTGGTTACATTTTGAGTAGTATTCAACACAATTTGTGGGCTACACTGCCATTCCAAATCGATAACTAAAGCATCAAGATGCTATGCTGTATCACAAGCCATGTGCTCAGCATTTTCGACTCCAGTGACCTTGACCTTTTACCAATGACCTTCATTTTGGAATTTGGCCTAGATATCCTAACTACCTATCTGCATGCAAAATATCCTCCTCCTAGGTCCCTCCGTTCAAACGCTATCGTGTTGTTAACATACCCACATACATGGTCAGTTGTCGTATTACCCTGGCTTAAAGACTCCAGGGATCATCCCAACAGCCGAAGCACTTGAACACTATGGTATAAATGCACCAGCTAGGGATGAGAACATTACATTGATATTAATATTTATTTTCTTAAAAATTCGGGACTTTACTGGTGTTGCACTGCCTCCAGGCATTGCCTCCAGGATCGTTCCCACCATCTTTATAATCTACTAATGCCCCATATGTGTCTGTTCCAGACCGGAGGACGTTTAACAGATTTTCTTGAGAACATTACGTCTGTGGCCGTTTTTTTATTAACCCGCCGCATGGGCAGCCACACTCCGACTTCGGAGGATTTTAGACTGATGATGTTATGCTAGGAGCTTGTCATGGCTTAATTAAGACAATCCCCACAGAACCATGCAGAACATAACTACATTTTAATGTAGCCTTGGTGTTCTAGTTTATCGTGTCAACTGGTCTGACAGCCTCATGCCAAGGCGATTTAAGCCCCTTTTATCCCATAGTTTGGAGCGATTCCTATTACATAATGGCCTTTATCATAACTGCAATTAATTATTCAACAAAGATAATTAGCTGAAAAGGTTAAAATACAGCTTAATGTTTGGTAAGAAAGGCAAGTGTGAAAATGCGGGGAGCGCTGAGAAATGTAGGGGAGGGCACATCTTGACCTTTACCCAGCTTTGATTTGCAGCTGGTAATTATGCACTTAAAACCTTGATTGCTATGCAATTTCAGTGAACTGTCCGTGATGATTCTAATGCATATAGGACTACACATTGTGGCCATGTCTCGCACGAAGACCACCCAGATTTCAGATTACTCATGACTTGTGTGGAGTGTAGCCAGGTCTGCTTTCCTTATAAATTCTTCATCGATCACTCGGACAGCCTTCTGTTGTATGAGCGTATTGTAGATGCGTCATGCTGCCGTTGGGCATTTAACTAAGAAATAGGCGAGTACGCCCTTTGCGATGTGCCAAAGCCAGTTGGTTAAGAAAAAAGATGTATTTAAATGATTGGACCAGTTTTAATTTTGGTGCACATTTGTGGTCAGAACTGTCCTGTGATGCAGCCTGTTTCACACCAGTGCATCACAGAACGTAGCAAATGTTCACCTGACACCCAGTTTTTCAAAACAATGTTAAAAAGAAAGTTAGAGAGACACCCAGAAATATCCAAGTGACTCCCAAAAAAATGTCAAGACATATTTTTCGCGCTGATTTTTCGCATTGTTTCCCTTCCTCTGGCTGAGAAAAACTGGCCTTCAAAACGTTCAGTACCAGTAATTCTTTCTTCGACTGATCTCATGCATAGTCGTTAAAGATCATGGGATTTCTGTCTCCCCTCTTTGTGTGCTGGTCGCAGGAGCTACTGTCATCGACTGGAATTTAAACAATGATTTTGTTTGTTTTCTTGCCTGTTTTTCAACAAAAGTGTTCTTGGTTGGGTTTTTTGGCTTTAATCTTTTTTTTTTAACAAAGTCCAAAATTTGTAGCAAAATTTATGAGAGGTTTTGGAAATATGAGGCAAGAAGTGTAAGTATGGATGAAATTGCACCAACATCGAACGGGAAGGGTTAATCAAACAGTGAAACTGAGTTCCCTGTCTTGACGGAGGTTTGCGTTGCATCATCCATGCTTTCTACATAATCAGGCTGTTTATTATAATTATATAATGTGACAGGTTGGGTAGTAGCACTGTGTGGACTTATGTGCTATAGGGTATAATAATGGAAGTGTCATGTTATGAATTGTACTACATTTTTTGTTTTCAGGTTTCATAGGATTTGTGTTTTGCTATGCGTGGTAGATTTTTATGTGGTGACAGTCCTGAGATAACCATAGCTGTTGACGGGCCTATAACAGACTAACTAACTAACTAGAGACACAGTAGGGGGAGAGACAGGGGGAGGGGAGACAACCTCTCTTCCTTTGCCACCCTCCCAGGCCGTGTCAACATTTCCACATTTTTATTTCGTACAAAGCAGCAGGGCCCTGCATCTGATTCACACAGGTCACATTTCTCTCTTTGTAACAAAACTCTAACAGTTAATAACAGCAGCACAGATCATGCATGCAACAAGAACAGCAGTGCAAAAGAGCGGGAGAATCTGCAAACAAAAGCCTTAAGTTGGCTATACACTGTACTACAGGACTCCGGAAAAGCTGTGTGTTCAATCTCATCACACTCATCACTTACCACCTCTAGTCACGTGGTGATAACAGATATGGAGTGTGTGGCGCGTGGCCTTGTCGGATGTGAAGTCGTATCAGCTAAGCTTCAATACTACTTCGAATCGTGTTGTAAGACTGTCTATGAGTAAGTTTTTGTTTGTTTGGGGCGTTTCCGATTGTTTATTTGGTCCTTGCATTAATCAGTAAAAACAATTGGATAATTACGATTTCAAAAGAATGTGTTATTTAAATACATTGGTATAAATGTTCTTCAACCTACTTTTGTAGACTGACCAAAACATGCAAAACAGAAGAAATAAGCAGTCAACCAAACAGATAATGAAAGAAACAAAACTGATTGATTTCTTAGCGTTTTAATTCCAATAAATTAATAAAACGAATTGATTCTACTTCCTGTTCCAGAGTCTGGCACATTGGAGAATCCCTTTCTGCATAGACTACCTTAATTGATGTCGACAGTAGCACACTGTCTGCCTTGACTACCTTTGCCAGTATTGTGCAGTAAAAGAGCCTGAGTGGTGCTGACCAAATGATACATGTGAATTATAAACAAGAAGACACTTGTTGCACAGTCACAATAACATGAGTATCTATGCTGCGCATTACCTCGGAAGAACTCCTTTACAACATATGTCCACTCAAGTACACAAACAATGAATCCTTTCACGTAAGCTAAATGTCAAATGTTAATTAACTTTTTCGCCCCGCACTGCTAGAATACTAGCAACGTCCGAGTTTACTGTTGCCACTAGCAAAAGGCAAAATGCCCCTGTGACCGACAGTGATGTGGTTGCTTTCAACAACTCATCAGTTTAACACAGAATAGCGAGTTGGTTTACAAATGTTATATCATTTAAAAGATTAAAAACAAATCTACAAAAATGAAGTCTGTGATCTCAATAAAATATTTGCTACAGAATTTATAATAAAAGGGCCCAAATCGGTCTCCTGGAGGAATTTCTACCCATTGACAGCACAGTGTTCTGGGGGAATACGGGGCAGTGAGTGTTAAAGAATTGGCTAGGCAAAAGGTGGAGGAGAGAGAATCAAAATTCTTTGTTTTTAAAGAGTTAGCCAAGGGTAAGAAAGGAAGAGCGACACTTCTTTGACATTTTCATTAGTCTTTTTTTCCCCCAGAGGGGAGTGGGCCAATCCTGGAGGTACTGCAATACCAGGCCAACCCGTGGCGAAGGTGGAGCAAGCCCCTGACACTTCGCCGAAGTTCAAAAATCATTTTAATATCGATGTCCCCAGATATTAAGCTGATAAGAACAGATACTTTTTTATTTTTAAAATACAATCTTTATTCAGTGATACATGTTACATTATATACATATATACCGATCTTCAAGTAGCGCTAAAGAGGCCTGGAAGCGTGTAATATAAAACAATGTCTTCACATATCATTTGCGTATATTAACCCATAGGCTTAGTGTAAACGCGTGTAAGAATACACCGTTGCTATTAGAAACTTGACGTCAGTTATTTATCTTGACATATCATCATTCTCACACATCAAGTACACTCGCATGCGACTATCTGCAGTACTCAAGCCATATTTTCTTTATTTGCATCAAGTGATGTTTAGTAAAACAAAAAGCCCAAACATACTCCTAACCCTGTGCCTTAACCTGATAAATGCAAAAAGTTGTTTATGATGAACATTTTACATTGAACAAAAATTGTCAAGAGTAATTTCACAAATAGCTCCGCCGTTTCTTAACCGAATTGCTTCAAATGTGCTGTCAGGCTTGCTGTGGCCGGGGCAAAGCCTGGCAGCAAATTTGAAGAGAATCGGGAGAGCGCGTAACTCTCAGAGCAGTGCCAACGGGAAACAGGGTCTTATAACTCCGCCGTTTCTTAACCGAATCGCTTCACATTTGCTGTACTCAGCGTTGACAGTACTTGGCGTTGCCGTTACTAGGGAGAGCGCATCACTCTCAGAGCAGCGCCAACGGGAAACCGGGCCTTATAACTCCGCCTTTTCTTAACCGAATCGCTTCAAATTTGCTGTACTCAGCGCTACCAGTACTTGGCGTTACCATTACTAGGCGTTACCGTGACTAGGCGTTACCGGTACTCGGACTTGCGCTAGTAAGAATAATAGTACAGTAATAATAAACAACATACACACACACGCTCACTCATACATTCACTCACTAACTCCCTGACAAACAATCATCATACAAAGCACTTGTCAACTTTATACTCGGTGAAACGGTACTGAAACGTTTGATAACACAATGAACAAAGGGAGACAAGCCAGGACACCAGATAAAATATATCTTGGACCCAGTTGTCTCCCCTCTGCTACACAGTGACAACTCTCCTTTTACACTTTATCAGTTTGTTTTCCTATCCGACAGAAAGCACAAATCAGAATAATTCATAATGGTAGATACTCGAAGGTCTCAACCATCGACACTAAAGTTATAAATCAAACCATCATCAGTTATCTTGCAAAGAATATCATCCCCCCAAAGGTCAAGATGTGCCACCCCCCCTGCATTTCTCGGTTAATTGTATTTTTCCGTTTTTGCCTTTCTTACCATACATAAAGCTGTATTTTAGGAACCTTTTTAGATAATAACCTTTTTGGAATACTAACCCTATCCCTAACCCTACCCCCCACCCTATAAGACGTGAAAACGCAACGAACCACAACTGTGACAAATCGCGGTGTACTGCAGTACATAGTGGGGGTTAGGGTTAGGTTTAGGGCTAGGATTAGGGTTAGGGTTAGTATTCCAAAAAGAGAATTAGCTGAAAATGTTCCTAAAATACAGCTTTATGTATGGTAAGAAAGGCAAAACCGGAAAAATACAATTAACGGAGAAATGCAGGGGGGATGGCACATCTTTACCTTTACAAAACAACATGTTACAAAGTTTACACATGCACATACAAGCAGAACAAGCCATCATCAAAAGACCACTCTCTGGCATTCATGCTCCTCAACCACCCCAATCATGAAAAACAAACATTGTGCGTAAAGTGCAAATAATGGGGAGAAAAAAAAAGACACACACACCTAGTAATAACAAAAATCCCTATAAAATGTAACACACACGCGGAGTTGCACATCCTCCGTACAAGTACACAACATGTGTACACTCCCTCCCTCCCTCCCAATCTCAATTGCATGCACTCTTCCTCAAATCATCAGTGAGTTACAATGTGATACTGAATGAATGAATTTGGGTTTTACGTCCTCTCGACCTGGGAAGGCACATATGGGACATTTGTTAATTGTAAAAATAATATGAAAGACGATACAAAACTGAAAAGAGACAAATACAAGACAGGGACAAGATATAGAAACATATAGAAGGAGGATTCTAAAAGCGCAAGATTTAATGTTTTAGGGAATATTCTGTTAAAATTTATAAAATGTCGTTAGTGATGTCTATGGACACCTGATAAATAACTGTAATTGTTTTAATAAAATTCTTTTGTTGTCTGACCCGAGTACAACCCTCCCTGTTGTATTAAAATTCTAGGGCTACAGTGTTAAAATTTTTATCTTTATATTTATTAATAAAAACCAAAGATGGCCTTATTTATTTTTTTAAAACTGTATATTTACAGATAATCATCTATATTTACAGTATATATATATTTATCTTTATATTTACATAGAATAAAAGCTAAGCCTCGTTGTGGATCAGAAAGGCTATTAAAAGTAACACTTAGGTTTGCAGCCAACTTTAAAGCATAACCCTTTAAACGACCCTTTTTCTTCATAGAAAGCTATGTTTTCAAATACAATAACGTTAAAATGTTCAATTTGTAACTAATAGTGTGATGAAAAGTAAGTTAAAATGCAGAAAAAATAAAATGTTGACTATTCTTATACAGTCAAAATGCAAATGAGACAGCCTAGAAAGATGACGTCACGTCGAGGATGGGTTGAGATTCATGAACTGGTTGACTTTTATCGCTTCTCGGCCTTTTGGCTAAGATCAAAGTGTAGTATCTGTTCTTATCAGCTTAATATCTGATACGCTCCCTATCGGGGGCTTCGATATTAAACTGATTTTTGAACCTCGGCGAAGTGTCAGGGGCTTGCTCCACCTTCGCCACGGGTTGGCCTGGTATTGCAGTACCTCCAGGATCGGCCCACTCCCCCAGGGGAGAAAATTAAATAAAAATGTCAATTGTTCTCTCTCACTAATACTGGTTTTTTAACTCGTGTAAAATTTAGTTTGTGGGTCGACTATCACAGGTTTTCCACATATCAATTTGAAACAATGTGGGGGGATGATATTGTTTGCAAGATAACTGATGATGGCTTGGTTTATAACTTTAGTGTCGATGGTTGAGGCCTTTGTGAATATTTACCATTATGAATTATTCTGATTTGTGCTTTCTGTTGGAAAACAAACTGATAAAGTGTAAAAAGAAAGCTGTCACTGTGGCAGAGGGGAGACAACTGGGTCCAAGATATATTTATCTGGTGTCCTGGCTTGTCTCCCTTTGTTTCATTGCGTTATCAAACGTTTCAGTTTCACTGAGTATAAAGTTGACAAGTGCTTTGTATGATGATTGTTTGTCAGTGAGTGTATGAGTGAGCGTGTGTGTGTATCATGTTTTGTTGTTTATTATTACTGTACTATTATTCTTATTCTCCATGTTTATTTTGATCCTGTTCATGCTTATTTTGCTTTATTTGACTGAAGTGATGGTGGGGTGTGGGAATGTTTTGAGTTTGTGTGTGATGTGTGACTGCCAAATGTATATTATGTAACATGCATTATTGAATAAAGATTCTTTTTAAAAAAGAAAAAAAAGAAAAAGTATCTGTTCTTATCAGCTTAATATCTGATACGCTCCCTATCGGGGGCTTCGATATTAAACTGATTTTTGAACCTCGGCGAAGTGTCAGGGGCTTGCTCCACCTTCGCCACGGGTTGGCCTGGTATTGCAGTACCTCCAGGATCGGCCCACTCCCCCCAGGGGGAGAAACCCCAATAAAAATGTCAATGAACTACTTTCTTTCAAAGGGTCACTGAACTACTTTCTTTCAAAGGGTCGCTTTCTCTTCCTCTCTTTGGTGTGACGTCATCGTGGTCACATAAACTGAAAGTGTAAAAGAAAGCTGTCACTGTGTTAGCAGAGGGGAGACAACTGGGTCCAAGATATATTTTATCTGGTGTCCTGGCTTGTCTCCCTTTGTTCATTGTGTTATCAAACGTTTCAGTTTCACTGAGTATAAAGTTGACAAGTGCTTTGCATGATGATTGTTTGTCAGGGAGTTAGTGAGTGAATGTATGAGTGAGCGTGTGTGTGTATCATGTTTTGTTGTGGTTTATTATTACTGTACTATTATTCTTATTTTCCATGTTTCTTTTGATCCTGTTCATGCTTATTTTGCTTTTGTTTTATTTGACTGAGGTGATGGTGGGGCGTGGGAATGTTTGAGTTTGTGTGTGATGTGTGACTGCCAAATGTATATTATGTAACATGTATCATTGAATAAAGATTATATTTTTAAAATGAAAAAAAAGGATCTGTTCTTATCAGCTTAATATCTGATACGTCCCCTATCCGGGGACATCGATATTAAACTGATTTTTGAACTTAGGCGAAGTGTCAGGGGCTTGCTCCACCTTCGCCACGGGTTGGCCTGGTATTGCAGTACTTCCAGGATCGGCCCACTCCCCTCGGGGGGGGGGGGGGATGGAAATGTCAATCAAGACTTTCTTTAACCCTTGGCCAACTCTCCACTTTTGTTATATGCCATACCCTCTCTCCCTCTCCCTCTCAACATTTTGGGCCAGTTAGAATTGAATTATAATAGACTTACAAATTCTTCCAGTTTAGACAGTTATAATTTGTCAATACAATTATTGGATGCAGCATCTGAGCCACATTTTCAATCCATAAATAGAATCAACCAATCAGAAAAGATTTTTAGCAAAAGTGGTTCCAGTTTTCTCATGAATACGGCTGCAAAACAAGTCATAGATCTACAAGGCAATTATGTCCATACCACAAGCAATTTCGTCCAGGCATGACATGCAATTTCGTCCAAAGACAAAGAACAAAAATACAGTCAACTGTCGTTCGAAATAAATGAGTAGAACAGCTGTCTATGTGTTTGTTTTCTTCTATTTATTAAGATAACATCTGAGTGTGATGAGAAAACAAAAGAAAAGGTCTCCAGTAAATTGTATCAAGAGGGTCACAAATCCACTGTGGCACCTGTAAGCCCTACAGCTGTGAGACATTGGACGAAATTGCATTGATGCTTGTATTTATGCAATACAAATTCGTCCAGTTGATTTGTCATAAATACATTAATCTACATTTAAAAACCACAACTAAATTGGCCTATTGAAAATGTATCATCTTAAAATACATGCATAATAAAATCATACATATTGTGAAAACAAATGAATATTAACAACTGTTTCTATGCACATGTTTCTGTCCGATTTACAGTGTTATAATAATGCGACTGTTTTCAGGCAGCTGGTAAGATTTGGGTCCAACTTCTGATGCAGTGAGCAATAAACTAATAAATATGATGTTTTTATCATTGGGATTCCTTTTAGGGTTTACAACAGCTATGTGTGTTTGTTATCCTTTAGAATATATACAGCACATTTTCAAAATGAGTAACCATGCAAATTGGACGAAATTGCATGGTGGACGAAGTTGTCACGCTTTACCTAAATCGACTAGGCAAATCATTGAAAACAAGAGAAGACGTCTCTTCTGTTAACATTAGATATTAGTCGTTTAATGTTGGCATAATTATCTTTTTCTTTTCAAATCAATCAACAATTACATTCTTTTTTTATTTAACTTTTTTTCCACAATATGTTCACAAGAAATATCAAACAAACAAAGAGCAAACCAGCAACAAATACGTTCTTTGTTTTGAAAGATGAGTCAACTGGACACCAACAATAGATGACAAGAAGTCAACATCATTTTAGTCTAATGTGATACTTTGGGTGAGCTTACTCTGTATTTTTTTTTTGTATTTTTTTTTTGTGCAGAGCATCAGTATCGTTAAATAATTCGGGACTTTCCTGGAGTTGCAATGCCTCCGGGCATTGCCTCCAGGATCCTTCCCACCATATTTATATCTACTAATGTCCCATATGTGTCTGTTTCAGACCGGAGGACGTTAAACGGATTTTCATCACTTTGGGTGAGATGTAGCGTGATTTTTTTTTTATTGTACCCATAATCAAATGACAAAAGCAATTCCATTTTCAAGGGGGGGATTTTGTTTGTGGATTCTGTTATGTCCAGTACTAAATCTCTATCCTTAAATAAGCATAAAGTTAAAGCGCCTATGGCCTTAACTCCGAAACCACCCGGAAGTCTATCGGCCTTATAAGGTATACCCCTATTTAGCCCTAGAGGGATTTCAGAATAACTGGACCCACCCAGGCGCACAATTGCTGAGACCACTGCTATGAAAGCATGCCAGACCTAGGCCTAACAAACAAACAAGAGAAAGTGAGAAAGACAGACTTAATAACGCTGAAAAAGCAGGCTGAGTGCTGTGCTGTTTACATTCCGTATACAGATCAGAGAAAGAGAAACAGACAAACAAGAGAAATATTTTTTTTTAAAAAGAGGCAGACAGATAAGAGAGCGAAAGATACAAAGAAACAGACAGATAAGAAAGAGAAGCAAAGACAGACAAAATATAGAGACAGAAAAGGGGAGACAGACAGAGACAGACAAAATGTAGAGATAGAAAGAGGAATACATACAGAGACAGACAAACAAACAAACAAGAGAAAGTAAGAAAAACAGACAGATCAGAGAAAGAGAAACAGACAAACAAGAGAAAAATCAAAAAGCGACACAGATAAAAGAAAGAAAGATACAAAGAAACAGACAGATAAGAAAGAGAAAAATACAGAAAGGCAGACAGACAAGGGAGAGACAGACAGACAAAGGGGGGGGGGAGAGAGAGAGAGAGAGAGAGAGAGAGAGAGAGAGAGAGAGAGAGAGAGAGAGAGAGAGAGAGAGAGAGAGAGAGAGAGAGAGAGAGAGAGAGAGAGAGAGAGAGAGAGAGAGATGAAACTACATAAAGACATAGACAGACATGTAGACAAACCGAAAAGGGAAATGTGTAAAAGAGAGACAAACAAACAAAGAATGACAAACAAACAAGGCAGGGAGAAAGAAATGAGAGAGAGACAGACAGATAGATAGGTAGATAGGTAGACAGACAGAGACAGATGGCACAGAGACAGACGGATAGGTAGAGATATTGAGACAGAGATGGAGACAGATGACAGAGGGAGAAAGAGAGAATAAGACTGACAGTGACAGAGAGTTTGAGGCTTGACAGAGACAGAAGAAAGGCAGACAAGAGACTCAGACAGACAGACACTGAGACAGACAGGCAGACATATAAACAGACAGACAGACAGACACTGAGACAGACAGATAAACAGACAGGCTAGAGACTGAGACAGGCAGACAGACACTGAGACAGACAGGCAGACAGATAAACAGACAGGCTAGAGACAGACAGACAGACACAAGCTAAACGCTGAAAAAGCAGGCTGAGTGCTGTGCTGTTTACATTCCGTATACTGCCGGACATAGCGCACAGCGGCTGACACAGCCTTTAGCACCGCCCGCAATGGAAGGGTCTATTCCTTCTCTCTCTACCATCAATGTAGTCATCAAAGTCCACACATTATAAACACTGCAATATCTACAATAAATGAATGAAACAATAAGAGGGTTTCTGTGATTATATGAAAGCATGTTATAAGTACAAAACATTATTAATTTGGATTTGGGTATCATGATGGTACATGCCTTTTGAGCTCTCAAGAACACGCTTCTTCTTTTTCTTCTCTTGAGGGCCCACGGTCAATGAGCTGACCATTCTGTCATGTACCATGTACCATGCCCAAATCCAAATAACATAACCGATCTTACCATGAATATAAAAACAACAGAAAATCACAATGCATTGAAGAGGCGAGTATGCTGGAATACTGTTCTACAGTATGGAACCCTCACACCACAGAACTAGCAAAGAAGATCGAAGCTGTTCAGAGAAGAGCGGCCAAATGAATGAAACAATAAGAGGGTTTCTGTGATTATATGAAAGCATGTTATAAGTACAAAACATTATTAATTTGGATTTGGGTATCATGATGGTACATGCCTTTTGAGCTCTCAAGAACACGCTTCTTCTTTTTCTTCTCTTGAGGGCCCACGGTCAATGAGCTGACCATTCTGTCATGTACCATGTACCATGCCCAAATCCAAATAACATAACCGATCTTACCATGAATATAAAAACAACAGAAAATCACAATGCATTGAAGAGGCGAGTATGCTGGAATACTGTTCTACAGTATGGAACCCTCACACCACAGAACTAGCAAAGAAGATCGAAGCTGTTCAGAGAAGAGCGGCCAGATACGTCAACAACTGCTACGATACCACCAGTAGCGTCACAGCCATGCTCTCCAAGCTTCAATGGGAATCACCTGAGGCAAGAAGATCAAAACATCAGGCCACCATGATGTACAAAGTCGTCAACGACCTCATAGACATCAAAGCGGAACAGTTTCTCCTCCCTGGCAACACCCGCACTATAGGTCAAATCACTCATTCAAATCACAACAAGAACAGACACTTTCAAATACAGCTTTTCCCCCAGAACTATCCCAGTTTGGAATTCTCTTCCAGCAGCAGCAGCTGAGGCTCCCTCCTTGGCATCTTTCAAGAGGGAGCTCAACAACTTGTCTTTCTAATCTTGTCCCCCCCCCCCCCCCCCCTCCGACACACATACACACACTTTTTTTGTTTTGTTTTGTTTTTCCCACACACACTTTGCCCCCAATTAGTTTTCTTATTATTTTATTTTCCGCATTGCGCAACCTCTTAAGTCACTGTAATGTCTACTGAGACGGCGTGACATGAACTTATTGAAGACTTGAAGACTTGATGCGCCTCCATGTAGATCTGAATCATAGCAATCGCTGCACCAACATAGCAAAATTCATTATTCCACAAAGAATATAGTCCGCATTTTCCAAGGTCGAGAACTATTTTAAAGTAAATTGAACAAATCTTCGAAATAGTAATTGTCATGTTCCGAATGATATTTAGTACTTAAAACTCTTATTGCACAGATTAAGACCATATGAACCGGATCATTTTCGGGGTAGAAAATAAAGTGGATTTCCAAGTCTATTAAATCAGTTTTAAATGAGAAGAAAGTAGCCTTTCAAACAGGAGATAAAAGAGAAAGAAAAGTGGTTCAATCTAAACTTAGAGGGGAGTTAAGGAAGGGGTAGAGGGAGTATAAAGAGAAAGTAGAACAGCAGTTTCAGACAGGCAGAAACTTAGATGCATGGGATGGGATTCGAACTCTAACTGGCCAATCAAAGAAACGAACAGCAAATTGCCAAATGACAAGAGAAGAACAGAAGGATTTTTCTAATGAGCTAATGACTTTTATTGTCGGTTTGAAAGAAATGATCTAGAGGGAGATCTAAACGGGGTAACGTCACAGTTAACAGAAAAAATTATCAATGCAAATGAAGATCATGAATTTGAGGTTCAAGAAAGAGATGTTCAGTCCATATTTCATAAACTAAATGTGAGGAAAGCTGTGGGACCAGATAATGTGTGTGGAAGATTGTTGAAAGCATGCTGTTCTCAATTGTGTGGTGTGTTTTGCTCTCTATTTAACTGGTCTTTACGTGACTGTGTTGTACCATGTATCTGGAAAAATTCTACAGTTACTCCTGTCCCTAAGAAAAAGAACCCTGCCACACTGAACGATTACCGCCCTGTTGCCTTAACGTCTATTGCCATGAAATGTTTTGAAAAGATCGTCCTTCATCGCCTTCTTTCTTTTACTAACCTACTCCTTGACCCCTTTCAGTTTGCCTACAAACGGTGTAGAGGAACAGACGATGCCATACTGACCCTTCTTCACAATGCCTTTCTTCACTTAAATACCCCCAACTCTTTTGTTCGTATTTTATTCATCGATTTCTCCTCTGCCTTCAATACAATACAGCCCCATTTACTGGCCCAGAAACTACTAGACCTGAATGTTAACCCCAAGCTCATTCTCTGGATAACCAATTTCCTACGCAATAGAACTCAGTCTGTCCGCTTTCAATCTGCAATCTCCTCAGAACGTTCCACTTCTACAGGTGCCCCCCAAGGAACAGTTTTGTCCCCAGTTCTTTTTACATTGTACACAAATGACTGTAGAGGCACTGAAGAAACACCTGTCATTAGATACTCAGATGATTCTGCCATCGAAGATTTGTTAAACTCTGATTTTGTGTACTTCAGTGAAGTCAAAAGGTTTTGTTCATGGTGCAAAGATAATTATCTGGATTTAAATGTTGTTAAAACAAAAGAACTGCTTGTAGATTTTCGTAGAAACCCAGTGCCAGTGCCACATTTGGAAATTGATGGTGAAACGGTTGAAAGAATTGATGAGTACAAATACCTAGGCACAGTTTTAGACAAGAAACTTACTTTTGATAAACACATTGAGCATATACATAAGAAGAGTCAGTCCAGGATCTTTTGTTTACAGAGGCTAAGGAATATTGGTGTCTGTTCAGATATTCTTCAAACCTACTACCGATGTTGCATTGAATCTGTTCTTACTGTGTCATTTATCTGTTGGTATGGAAGCTTGAGTGTAAAAAGTAAGCGCGTGTTGAGTGATATGGTGAATGTGTGCAGTAAAGTTGTGGGTGCAAGGCAGAGTGGTATGCAAGAGTTGTATGACAGACAAGTAGTCAAGAAAGCCAGGAAAATTCTTAATGATAACAGTCATGTTCTGGCAAAATACTATGAAGTATTACCATCGGGCCGTCGATACAGAACTTTAAAACTGAAAATAAGAGCACAGAAAACTTTCTTACCAAGATCAATTCATCTGTTGAACTCTTAATGCACTGCATCGAGTGATTGTTTTGCTGAGCAGCCTGTCCATCTCCTTGGGATTGAATTTGTATTCGTATTCGTCCAGTTTGTTAACTACAATATTGAAGTGTTATTAGTTATTAGTTTATTTTCTTTAATTGTTGATAAATGTGTTTATTGTTGTTGTTTTTATTGATAAATGTGTTTATTGTTGTTGTTTTTCTTATGTGCACCTGGCTGCAATTTCTCAGTTATGAGATAATAAAGATGATTTGATTTGATTTGATTTGATTTGAAAGTAAACTTACTGCACTGCAATTAGGGGAGAACGAGGCTGGTCCGCCTAGTTTTTAGCTTTTCTCGCCATAAAAGGCAAGCCAACTAAAGTAGAAACTCATTTTTAGACCACTTGTTGGGTAAATGTATGGACAACATAGCTTACGTTTATAGAAAATTCAGATTCATTCGTTACAAACAATAGCAAAAATCTTTTTTTTTTTTGCTCTCAATTTTCCTCAAATTAATGGACACTTTCCAATCTTACACAGGACATGGCATGAGGATAGCATGAGGCTATCACAAGATCGAAATAATTATACAGCAAAACACTTAGCAACAAAAATGAAACGAGGGACCTGTCGCAGGGTCGTACAAACCGGATATCCCCTACTTTTGCCGCCCAGAACAGTGTCATTAACCATGGATCCTATATTTACAATGTAGTACCATGCAACATTAACCAATGACGCATTTTTTGTTTGATGACGTAAAAGTGGTGCTGACATTCATCATGTATTCTTGCACAACATCTCACGCGCATTTTACACTGAGATAAACGCATTAATGAAATGTAAATGATAATAATGAGATCTAAAAACAAGGAGTTAATGTAATAATTAGATGTCAAAATAAGTGTTTTGGTCCCACTCGGCAGGGCCTTCTTTCTCATGTTTGGAGATCGGTATATAACAGATTCAAAAGTTTACTGACATAAACTACAACTTCTTTGCTGCGTTGTGCCGTGCTGTGTAGGGTTGTTTTGTTGTGTGTTTGCTTGCACCCCACCTGTGCTTAATTGGTCTCCGGTCAGTCAAAGCACTCTGTCGTGTCGTACGTGTCGCAGTGGACAGTGCTGGAACGGTTCAGGGAGAGACGGCAGCACGTGCAGCGGCAGTGTCAGGCTGACCCACACGCCACACACAGTCGTCCCAGAACGTGGGTGAGGGTCCTTGCAGATCAGGGTTTCTGATTTCTTTCTCTCTTCATTAGGGCTACGCTCACCCCCTGTGTACAGCTTTAAGATTTTCACCCCCGGTTTGGAATGTTAAAGGGTCAACACGAAAACATGGGAGAAACTCCACGTACCACACTTCCCGTGCGCTCTCACACACGCACAAGTGTTAGCACGTGCACATAACACACACACTTATGCACATTCAAACAACGATTACGGATGTGTATGTCACGAGTTTGTGACATTGTTCTTCTGAACGGACAGAGAGAGGCACAGACTACCACTCGATCACAAAGGACCCCGAGGTCTTCCCCCTTCTTCTCACCTAAATGAGACAACCTACTCGTGAAATGCGTGCAACCCGTGTTAGCTCTGACCTCTCGCGAGACTCCACATTCAACTGGCGACTTCATGAGCTTTCAACCGGTCGAACGTCACTCCATATTTTCCCTTCAGTTAACCAACATCGCTTCATCGCTTCATCCTTTCTCCTTTCATCGTTTTGTCCACCTACGGCCACCCAGTGCTGAGGTGTGGTGAGGGCCACGTCCCTGAAGGATCCTGAAATCAACTTTTACCCTGCACGAGTCCTAAGTCGTTAGGGTAGCGAAGCTGCAGAGCTTCGGCAGACACCGTTTCTTCTCTTCATCCTCATCGCCATCTTCACCCCTTTTTATTTGGTTCCTCATCGTCCTCCTTTCCCCGTCATCGTCCCTGGCGTTCACTGGAGTCCTGGAAGAAAGCTGTGGCCGGTCCAGAACCCCTTCCACCCGCTCGCGCTTACCTCGAGCCCTTGGCGAGACCTGAGCTGCGACTGTCTTGTGGGGAGGATTCTTCTTCTTCATTCCGCCACTTGGAAGTTTGTCCTGAGCCTGAACCTGACCTGACCTGTTGCTGCCTGGTTGACCGCCCGGTCAACCGCTCTTTTCTCCGTTTCCGGCTGTGAGAGGCCGCTCGCCTTTCCGTCTGGCCCCGTGTTAGGCCCGATCCGTGGGCCTGTCTGTGCGTTTGGGCCAGGCTTCGTCCGTTCCTGTTGAGGAGTCTGGGGGCGTCCTCTGCCGTTTCTCCTTTTTTTGTTTCTGCTGCTGTAGCCTGCCCCAGGAGGGGCAGCAGTTTTTCTTCTACTGACTTTAGTTTTCCCTTTGTCTTCTTCTTCCTCTTCTTCGGACGCTCTGCTGTTTGTTTTGTTGGACACCTCTTCTTCGTCTGCCTTTTCGTCGTTTTCTCTTCAATTTGTGTTTCTGCATACAAACTTTCTTTTAGTTAATTAGTTAAGTTGCCGGCTTTAGTTTATTCTTTGGACAAACTTTTGAATGCCATGTATATTATGTAGATAATTTGTTAAACATTGAGTGTATTGAATTGTGTAAGTGTGTGTCTGCTTGGTTATAATAAATAGTCTTGTTTTGTATTGTATTTCCGGTGTGCGCGTGTGCCTTCTCCTGTGAGCTTGTCTGTTTGGGCGTGCGAGACTCGTCCTCGGGGTTCGCGATTTCCCTCTCCCGATCTCTGATCAAGATCGAGCGGGGGATTTCGTGACAGTGTACAAGCAACGCCGTTAGCTTACTGAAAAGTAACGTCTGTGTTTATGCGTGAATCATCATGTTAATGCGTCATCTCACCCTGTACTTGAGATTTTAAATGGTAGATCTTACGCATGGTTTGAGATTCTAAGGGGTGACTTTAGAGCTCTAGTGCGTTAATACGCACAATCTGTACGTTTTCAGGAACCCTGCGGGTGCATGTAGGCCAGTTTGTTGGGCCCGACTAGGGCTGCCAGATAGCAGAGCATGCAGCTACTACCCTAGAGGGCTGGGCTGTAATTTTCTTCAAATTGAAAATACTTTGCCCGAGGTACACCCCACTCTCTCAGCTAGAAGGGGGAGCTTTAGGACAGCTGGCATTGAGGAAGGTCCCCAAAGGCCAACTAATCTGCTGCCATTACTAGGCGCTGGGGCAAGTTATTCGATCACTTAGACAGTTCCCTGTCATATGAGCGCATATGCGTCATGCTGCCGTTATGTGCTTAACTAAGAAATAGTTAGGTCCAGCATGTCCGTCTTCGGCTACTGAATTATTTTATTTTTGGTAAGACTTTCTAGAAAACAAAGGGCAGCAGAATGAATCAGAAAGGTAGACAGATAGTGGATGACAGCAAGCAAAGGGAAAAGGCAGATTCAAAGAGAGTGATGGATTAGAGGAGGCAACTACAAGCACAGAACTTCCAGAAGGTGGGGGATCATTTGCATGAAAGACCCCCTGGTATCCGCACGGGGGAGCTAAAGTAAGAGATATACAAACCAACTACCTTTCTCTGACTTAAGTCTTTCTTCTTCTTCTTCTTCTTCTTCGTCGTCGTCGTCGTTGTTCCCAGGCCATGTGGCCATAATGGGTGAGTCACTTAGGCACTATGTGTACTGTTTTCAGTGTTCACTGGCCTTCCCGCTGCATCCAGCCGACACATTCCGATTTCGGAGGAGACGGTCTTTGGTCATAGTCATTGACAAAAACAGTAAACAGCATATCTTGCTTTTCCGTCATTGTAGAAAATCATCTGGAAATCCTAAAGAGAGGACTCTGTATACGATGCGATCCGATTGTGACGACGTCTGTGAGGCATGATTCACGTGAAATACTTCCATCTAAAAATAATTCTACTGTTTTCGTTCACCACACTCATGCAGACCGCAATACGCAAATTACATAAAATGTCTGATACCAAAATACAGATACTTCATCAGATTCGTGTACGGGGGGACTGCAAATATAGTGAACAACACTGGCAGGATTTTATCAGTCATTTAGACAATACAATTTCACGTGAATCATGCCTCACAAATGTCACAGTTGGATTGCATCGCATGCAGTGTGTCTTGCCTTCGAGTCGTAGGTCTAGGACATGAACTTGGTGGTGGTAGTAATATGTCATGGGGTGGGGGTAGCAAATATACAAGCGGGGATGGGATGGGGTAATGGCCACAGGGAACATGGCAGAAATGAATTGTCCACGGGAAAATGCAGGCATCAGAATAGTTTGGAATCGAATCCTCTGAAAAGCGTGGTAAAAGGGCCATCAAGGCCCCAGACTGTTGAGGGACAACACTGAACTCAGTTCCCAACATGACCCAAATGGCTCAGTACAGTGAGAAATCACTGTAAAATGATATTTAACAACAAATAAACTTGAATTTTAAAAAAGAGGCAAAACTGCTGACAGTAGAAGCCAATCCTCTGTCAGAAGTTCTTAATCCTCTGACAATTCTGATGCCTGAAATCATCTGGAGGGAATGCCTGTCCTTACTGTTATTTATTACATGAATTGTCCCGTTGTGCCTGTGTCATGGTGGTTATTGTCCTGTTATAGCTGTCATGATGGTGGTTGTCCTTTTGCGCCTGTGTCACAATTGAAATTGTCCTGTTGCGACCATGACGTGATGGTAATTGTCCTGTTGCGACCATGACGTGATGGTAATTGTCCTGTTGTGCCCATGTCATGATGTGTCCCGTTGTGCCCGTGTCGTGATGATAATTGTCCCGTTGTGCCCATGTCATGATGTGTCCCGTTGTTGTGCCCGTGTCGTGATGATAATTGTCCCGTTGTGCCCATGTCATGATGTGTCCCGTTGTGCCCATGTCATGATGGTAATTGTCCTGTTGTACCCGTGTCCGGTTGTGCCCATGTCATGATGGTAATTGTCCTGTTGTACCCGTGTCCTGTTGTGCCCACGTCATGATGGTAATTGTCCCGTTGTGCCCACGTGGTAATTGTCCCGTTGTGCCCGTGTCATGATGGTAATTGTCCCGTTGTGCCCGTGTCGGTAATTGTCCCGTTGTGCCCATGTCATGATGGTAATTGTCCCGTTGTGCCCGTGTCATGATGGTAATTGTCCCGTTGTGCCCATGTCATGATGGTAATTGTCCCGTTGTGCCCGTGTCATGATGTAATTGTCCCGTTGTGCCCATGTCATGATGGTAATTGTCCCGTTGTGCCCATGTCATGATGGTAATTGTCCCGTTGTGCCCATGTCATGATGGTAATTGTCCCGTTGTGCCCATGTCATGATGGAAATGGTCCCGTTGTGCCCATGTCATGATGGTAATTGTCCCGTTGTGCCCATGTCATGATGGAAATGGTCCCGTTGTGCCCATGTCATGATGGTAATTGTCCCGTTGTGCCCATGTCATGATGGAAATGGTCCCGTTGTGCCCATGTCATGATGGTAATTGTCCCGTTGTGCCCATGTCATGATGGTAATTGTCCCGTTGTGCCCATGTCATGATGGTAATTGTCCCGTTGTGCCCATGTCATGATGGAAATGGTCCCGTTGTGCCCATGTCATGATGGAATTGTCCCGTTGTGCCCATGTCATGATGGTAATTGTCCCGTTGTGCCCATGTCATGATGGTAATTGTCCCGTTGTGCCCATATGATGGTAATTGTCCCGTTGTGCCCATGTCATGATGGTAATTGTCCCGTTGTGCCCATGTCATGATGGTAATTGTCCCGTTGTGCCCGTGTCATGATGGTAATTGTCCCGTTGTGCCCATGTCATGATGGTAATTGTCCCGTTGTGCCCGTGTCATGATGGTAATTGTCCCGTTGTGCCCGTGTTATGATGGTAATTGTCCCGTTGTGCCCGTGTCATGATGGTAATTGTCCCGTTGTGCCCGTGTCATGATGGAAATTGTCCCGTTGTGCCCATGTTATGATGGTAATTGTCCCGTTGTGCCCACGTCATGATGGTAATTGTCCCGTTGTGCCCGTGTCGTGATGGTAATTGTCCCGTTGTGCCCATGTTATGATGATAATTGTCCCGTTGTGCCCGTGTCATGATGGTAATTGTCCCGTTGTGCCCGTGTCATGATGGTAATTGTCCCGTTGTGCCCGTGTCATGATGGAAATTGTCCCGTTGTGCCCATGTTATGATGATAATTGTCCCGTTGTGCCCACGTCATGATGGTAATTGTCCCGTTGTGCCCGTGTCAGATGGAAATTGTCCCGTTGTGCCCATGTTATGATGATAATTGTCCCGTTGTGCCCGTGTCGGTAATAATTGTCCCGTTGTGCCCGTGTCATGATGGAAATTGTCCCGTTGTGCCCATGTTATGATGGTAATTGTCCCGTTGTGCCCATGTCATGATGGTAATTGTCCCGTTGTGCCCATGTCATGATGGTAATTGTCCCGTTGTGCCCGTGTCATGATGGTAATTGTCCCGTTGTGCCCGTGTCATGATGGCAATTGTCCCGTTGTGCCCGTGTCATGATGGTAATTGTCCCGTTGTGCCCATGACGTGATGGCAATTGTCCCGTTGTGCCTGTGTCATGATGGTAATTGTCCCGTTGTGCCCATGTTATGATGATAATTGTCCCGTTGTGCCCACGTCATGATGGTAATTTTCCCGTTGTGCCCGTGTCAGATGGAAATTGTCCCGTTGTGCCCATGTTATGATGATAATTGTCCCGTTGTGCCCGTGTCGGTAATTGTCCCGTTGTGCCCGTGTCAGATGGAAATTGTCCAGTTGTGCCCATGTTATGATGAATTGTCCCGTTGTGCCCATGTCATGATGGTAATTGTCCCGTTGTGCCCATGTCATGATGGCAATTGTCCCGTTGTGCCCGTGTCATGATGGTAATTGTCCCGTTGTGCCCATGACGTGATGGCAATTGTCCCGTTGTGCCTGTGTCATGATGGTAATTGTCCCGTTGTGCCCACGTCATGATGGTAAGTGTCCCGTTGTGCCCGTGTCATGATGGAAATGGTCCCGTTGTGCCCATGTCATGATGGTAATCTCGAGATATCTTTAGTTGGGAGTAGAGAAAGAGAGAGAGAGGGAGGGACTCCTCTCTCTCTTTCTTTATCCCCAACTAAGAATATAGAGAGGATTAGCCCCACTCAAGCGTTATGCCATCTGGCGGTCAAAACAGCCAGCTAAGCCGCTCTTTGTTGCATATGTTAAACTAAGTTATATTTTGTGATTGTGATTATCATCATACTGTTCCATGTTGGACCATTTGGAGTAATGAGCTTACTGTTATCATTAAGAAATACACTGTATATCATACAGGCCATGCAGTATGCCCTGTAGTGGGTTGCCTCTTGATCATATTGAATTTGTGCAAGTACAAACAGAGAAGGGCTAGGGTGGAGACATGAATGATGTGGGTGGAATGTTCATGGCTTGCTGCCTCATAATAGAATTCTTGTATCTGAATGTCAACAGAAATTACGACCCTCTTCAAAGATTCATCAAAATGTGTTCATATCTTTGAATAATCTTTTTCATGAGGCGCAGATGTGATCAATGCCAAAGGAATCGTGGTGGACACACACACTACTGAACATGTCGAAGGACTTGCAATTTTCGTTTTCAACCCCTATGTTGTTTGAGCGCTCGCGGAAAGAAAACGGATAATCAAATCGGAATGAAATTTGGTACTCTGATTGACGAGATAATGAATTAAACGCTTGCCCCAAAACATTGCATTGTCATTCGTGGTTGGAAAGTTGTGCATGTGTGTGTGACTTTTTTCCATCAGTATATAAGCCGCCTACAAAAAGTTAGGGAACACTTTCAAAATACACATGTTTTGGTTAATTGCGGCTCATATATCCAAAACGTTTCGTATCTAGAACTTAATACTTGGCAAGTACATACACAAGACATGGCCTTACAAGCAAAGCAAACATGTTTCGCGATTGTCATCGGTTGCTATGGTAACGTGATTTTTAAAAGGCACCAAAATCCAAAAATGTGTTAACAATTTCAGTGCATCAGCATTTATTCCACAATGTGAATTGAGTAAAAATGGTACTCAGCACATGCTAGCAGGAAGCTTAAAGAATAAATACAGCTCACAAAAAGATCATTTTAAAACAAAAGAGATAGTGCAATTAATTGCTGAGTCATGATGGCTGTGCAGCAAAAGTTGAGCCTTTTGGATCTAGGGAGAGCCCTGGAATGGCTGCAGGAAGGTGTGGCTGTGCAGGAACCGCTGTCACAGCTTAATAATGATTAATACTTCATACTTGAAGTTGGTGACCACCTTCCTGCACAGCCACCCCCTCATGCAGCTATCGCAAGGCTCTCCCAAGTTCCAAAACACTAAATTTTCGTAACAAAGCAAATAATTTCACTATCTCGTCTGATAAGAAAGGACCTTATTGAGAGTTGTACTCATTTTTTAAGCTTCCGGCTAACATATGATGAGTACCATGTTGCACAAATCACTCTGGAAAAAATGCTGAAGCATGAATTCTGTTGTCGTTGGGTTTTTTTAGGCGTTTTTAAACTCACGTTACCATAGAAACCAACGGCGACCCCGAAACATTTTTGCTTTCACTGTAAGGCCATGTCTCTTGTGCATGGAACTGACAACTTTTAAGTTCCAGACACGAAGCGTTTTGAAGCAACAAGCAAATTACCAAAACATGTGTACTTTGAAAGTGTTCCCTAACTTTTAAGTTCCAGACACGAAGCGTTTTGAAGCAACAAGCAAATTACCAAAACATGTGTACTTTGAAAGTGTTCCCTAACTTTTTGTGTGCAGCTTAGGTGCACCTTGTTTGACAGAGGCGATCCCTTTTTTCTAGACTGCCTCCCCTGCGCCTTATGTGACTAGCAATGTAGTGATTGAAGATTGAAACCATAGCCATGTCCACAGCTAAGCCAATAATATAGTGAGAAACTGTAATAAAATCTAAATTTATGATGTGTGGGGTGCGCCTTAGAGTCCGTAAAATACGGTAATCTTTACGAGAAAAGTGTCAATGAAATGATGAGAGGGGAGTCAAAATCAGCCACTGTCATTCCCCCGAAGTCGGAGTTTGGCTGCCAATGGGCGTGGTAATCAAAAAATGGTCACGTGTTCTCATCCCTAGCTGATGCACTTATAATTTTTTTTAATTTTTTTGCTGTCCCATCTTCTGGGTCGTTCAGTGGCATAGCTCCCACGCCGCTCATTCCGAATCCCAATTCGCAGCTACACCCGGGCTCCTAGCTGATGCTTTTGTTTCCATAGTGTTCAAGTGCTTCGGCTGTTCAGATGATCCCTGGAGTCTTTTAGCCAGGGTACGAAAACAAACTAGCTGTCCGAGACACGAAGGGAGGGAGGGCGAAAAAGAGATACGTCCCAGTGTTAGCAGTGTCATTCAGGAAGAGAGGGGCGGGCCATTCAAGGGATTGCTCTGACCCCATTAGTGCACAGGGCCTGTAGTCAGGAGTACGAATTAGACAATGAAAACGGGGATCAGTATGTAAATTAGGCTAAACAGAAAATCGTTTTGGGAGTTTAGCCAAAGTTACATACTGATCCCCGTTTTGAACATCTAATACGCACTGATGACTACAGTGCCAGTAGTCATGACTACAGTGCCAGGGCCTGTAGTCATGAGTGCGGCTAAGACAACTAATCTGAGATGGAAAATGCAAATTAGTCTAAACTAGCAATCCGATTAGCAGTTTAGACTAATTTGCATTTTCCATTCCGGATTAGTTGTCTTAGCCGCACTCATGTCTATATAGGCCCTGGGGGTTGGTTTGGTGTCCAGCGTTAATTCTGGGGTTGGTCTGGTGTCCAGCGTTAATTCTGGGGTTGGTTTGGTGTCCAGCGTTAATTCTGGGGTTGGTTTGGTGTCCAGCGTTAGTTCTTGGGTTGGTTTGGTGTCCAGCGTTAATTCTGGGGTTGGTTTGGTGTCCAGCGTTAGTTCTGGGGTTGGTTTGGTGTCCAGCGTTAATTCTGGGGTTGGTTTGGTGTCCAGCGTTAATTCTGGGGTTGGTTTGGTGTCCAGCGTTAATTCTGGGGTTGGTTTGGTGTCCAGCGTTATTTCTGGGGTTGGTTTGGTGTCCAGCGTTAGTTCTGGGGTTGGTTTGGTGTCCAGCGTTAATTCTGGGGTTGGTTTGGTGTCCAGCGTTAATTCTGGGGTTGGTTTGGTGTCCAGCGTTAATTCTGGGGTTGGTTTGGTGTCCAGCGTTAATTCTGGGGTTGGTTTGGTGTCCAGCGTTAATTCTGGGGTTGGTTTGGTGTCCAGCGTTAATTCTGGGGTTGGTTTGGTGTCCAGCGTTAATTCTGGGGTTGGTTTGGTGTCCAGCGTTAATTCTGGGGTTGGTTTGGTGTCCAGCGTTAATTCTGGGGTTGGTTTGGTGTCCAGCGTTAATTCTGGGGTTGGTTTGGTGTCCAGCGTTAATTCTGGGGTTGGTTTGGTGTCCAGCGTTAATTCTGGGGTTGGTTTGGTGTCCAGCGTTAATTCTGGGGTTGGTTTGGTTCGTTAATTCTGGGGTTGGTTTGGTGTCCAGCGTTAATTCTGGGGTTGGTTTGGTGTCCAGCGTTAATTCTGGGGTTGGTTTGGTGTCCAGCGTTAATTCTGGGGTTGGTTTGGTGTCCAGCGTTAATTCTGGGGTTGGTTTGGTGTCCAGCGTTAATTCTGGGGTTGGTTTGGTGTCCAGCGTTAATTCTGGGGTTGGTTTGGTGTCCAGCGTAATTCTGGGGTTGGTTTGGTGTCCAGCGTTAATTCTGGGGTTGGTTTGGTGTACAGCGTTAATTCTTGGGTTGGTTTGGTGTCCAGCGTTAATTCTAGGGTTGGTTTGGTGTCCAGCGTTAATTCTTACAGTGGAAATGGAAATTGGAAGGGGCTTTGCCTCTCTCTGCTAATGGTCATAGGCTGGCCATCAAGAGATGACCTTTGTACATTGCCTGCGTGTGTGTGTGTGTGTGTGTGTGTGTGTGTGTGTGTGTGTGTGTGTGTGTGTGTGTGTGTGTGTGTGTATGTGTGTGCGTGCGTGCGTGACAGTACAGTGGAGTACTCTTAACACAAAACTGGATAACTTTAAATATTGGCTAACGCACAATAATTTGTTTGAACTGATGAACCCCGCTTTATTATTACTGAATGCTTAACACAAAATACTGGTTGACACACAGAAAAATCTTTGTCTCCTGAATTTCGTGTTTAAGTGTACTACACTGTGTGTGTGTGTGTGTGTGTGTGTGTGTCACGTATGTGTGTGTGTGTGTGTGTGTGTGTGTGTGTGTGGTGTGGTGTGTGTGTGTGTGTGTGTGTGTGTGTGTGTGTGTGTGAGAGAGAGAGAGAGAGAGAGAGAGAGAGAGAGAGAGAGAGAGGGGAGAGAGAGAGAGAGAGAGAGAGAGAGAGAGAGAGAGAGAGAGAGAGAGAGAGAGAGAGAGAGAGAGAGAGAGAGAGAGAGAGGTCTCGGAGACAGGAAGAGTGTGAAACAGATCGACAGACACAGAAAGATGTCACTACCTCTGGTGCAATTAACACACACACACACACACACACACAGAGAAAGAAAAAAATACACATACAGAGACAATGAAATTCATGCAGTCAAATTTAATTTTTTCTTTCCAACTCGGCAGGTCATCTCAAAACAAATTTTTAATATCGCACAATAACACCATAGAATTGCTTAAAATAGCATTTCACTTAAAACACACCAACATTTTTTAGATTAAACCAGAACATTCTCAATTTATATACCACACACATAACTGAAACCTTATTTCAAACTACAAACCAGAAATTAATCAAATTCAATAAACTTATCAATTTAAACCCAAGATCAATCAAATCTCAACTGTTGTCCAATAAATATGAATCGCATGAACATATGCACGTTTTGCAATTTAATTCACATTTCAAGTCAAATTCACTCCCAGGCATTCACGCACATGTTACAAAATAAAAATCAAACATGGAAAAAAAATGTTGCCTTGTCAAAAAGGAAAAAAACCCACCTTGTCTATCCAAAATTGTTGATAAACTTTAATTTAAAAACATCTTTACATCAAAGGAAATCCAGGTTCTTTTTTTAAAAATCCACATATGTTGATCATACAGACAGAGACAGTCAAATCAATGCAGTAAAGGTCTCCATCCACGTTAACATATTTCGCTAGTTCTCCATGACAACACAATGTTAATGCTACTATCATCGTTAACATTTCAATATCACGGTGCTAGTGTGACAACTATTTCGCAATAGTATGTTGTAGTATTGCTTGCTTATCAATATTTTTAGAGTGAAAGTTATAAACGCGAGGTGGGTAGGCCTAGGCCACCTCTCTGTGTGTGTCCGTCCGCGGTGGATATGGGGGCCCGCGGTAGAGAGAGAGAGAGAGAGAGAGAGAGAGAGAGAGAGAGAGAGAGAGAGAGAGAGAGAGAGAGAGAGAGAGAGAGAGAGACACCATGAAAACTGGGGTCCCCAAAAAAATGGAGGCCTAAAGGCTGGACCTCCAAATTTTTATTCTATTTTCTAAGTCTAAAACACTTAAGAAATTCGCTGGCAAGGCAAGGCAAGGCAAGAAATTTATTTCATACCCCATTTGGGCACAGAAATATAAAAACATACACACACATAAATAAATTTCCAAGAATCAACCCAAGAGTGATGTCCAAAATCATTTCAAAGATAACCCATACCATAATATTACAAATAATGTAATGTATTACTAAATTAAAATGGGAAAAAGACATGAGTAATAGCATTTATCTGAAAGAACCGTTAACAACTGTAATGAAGTGCTTTAGTTTGAGTAATATTTTCTTATTTTTTGTAGAGAACAAAGCTTTGAATTTATAAGCATTAGGGCGAGTAAAAAAAATACTTGGGGAGGTACCTTCTCCTGTCAGTGTCAAAGAAAGGACAAACAAACAAGTAGTGAAACTCATCTGCCACATCATGTACATTACATTTTTCACAAATTCTTTCATGTCTGGCAAGAAATCAGATTGGACCCCCATTTTTGAATGTGTGTGAAGTGTGTGACGTCTCGCTCGCATCCGCCTAGATGGGCTGTCTGGCTTTTTGACTGGTGGTGTGTGTGTGTGTGACAGGGGAGATCACTGTTAACGATTTAGCTACAGTTCTTCGCGCCATTTTGGATTTCTAGGCGCACTTCTAAGCCTCGTTGTGGATCAGAAAGGCTATTAAAAGTAACACTTAGGTTTGCAGCCAACTTTAAAGCATAACCCTTTAAACGACCCTTTTTTTCATAGAAAGCTATGTTTTCAAATACAATAACGTTAAAAAGTTCAATTTGTAACTAATAGTGTGATGAAAAGTGAGTTAAAATGCAGAAAAAATAAAATTTTGACTATTCTTATACAGTCAAAATGCAAATGTTACAGCCTAGAAAGATGACGTCACGTCGAGGATGGGTTGAGATTCATGAACTGGTTGACTTTTATCGCTTCTCGGACTTTTGGCTAAGATCAAAGTGTAGTGATCTTTTCTTTTTTGATCCACACTTGTTTGCTTCTTGTAACGTGTCTGTTCACGGTTCCTGTTTTCTAGTCATGGAGGTTATCTCAGGCTATAGCTCTAGTGGCATCTCTGTGCCTCATAAAGACCAAACCATACGTTTTCATCTCTTTGGTAGGAAGGCGCTGGGGATTAGGAGGATCGATTTTCTCGGAAAGCTAAGCGAGTTTGTGGATGACCCTTTGGGAATGTGGAAAGGGGAGAACCCCTTCGAAGCTTTTGTCTGTTTTAGGACGGAATCCTCTGCCCGAACCCTGGTAGAGGATGTGAAGGAGTTGTATTGGCGACACGGGGTTTTTTTGCAGTTGGCAGTCTGACGTCGTCAACGACGTTAGACTGCACTGGGCACCACTGCATGTGGAGATGGCGTATTTTGAGGATTTGTTCCGTGACAAAGGTTTTAAAGTCCTGACAAGTAGAATGGAAAAGGACCAGCAGGATGGTCTGTACAACGGTGTTAGGTCTTTTCGCCTTCTGGGGGGCAAGTCGCAGTGGGATTCCCTCCCCCATGTCATCAATTTCAAGGATATGGGCTTCCAGGCCCTTCTCAGAGTGACAGGCAGAGAGCCCCTCTGCCTCCGCTGCAAGCAGCTTGGCCACCAGAGGGCCCAGTGTGGCCTTTTTCAGAATAGGGGGCCAGTCACGGTCCAAGATCAGTCGAGGCCTGAGGGTGCGGGAGGTTCTCGCAACCCTCGCAGATGGGAGCTTTCTTCGATGACGAGGCTGGGTCCGGGAGGTGGGAAGTCCGCGGCAGCTGGTCCCAGCACCAGGGCTGATGTGGCCACGACAGCAGTGACGGCGACGACGGCAGTGACGACAAACACAACGACAGCGACGAAGACACCGGTTACGACGACTGGGACGACAGAGACAGGACTGAAGACGACAGAGCGGCTAGGCCTAGACTGTGACGACGACTCTGCCATGTTGGAGGTGGGTGCCGAGGCGGAGGTGGCAGCAGTTCCCGAGGACCGTGACCGGCCTGTCGACCATGACACCCAGGACTCAGAGATCCCCTGTGCCCAACCCCCCCGTACCCCCCAACCCTCCCTTTCCAGTGTGGGCCCTGTGAGTGCAAATGACTCGGACTGTGACATGGAGAGATCCAGTGGCAACGAGGAATCGGTTCTCTACAAACTTGTGAAGGCAAAGAAAAGAAAGACTTGCCGGACTTCTGAAAAAGTGAAAAAGTAAAAAAGAAAAAAAAAAAAGAAGAGAAAAATGTGTTTGTGTGCGTGTAACCAGGTAGGTTTGGTTCATCTGCATGTTGATTTATTTGCAAGTGATAATAAGATATTAAGAACTTGCTTCCGTTTTATTTATTTATTTCTGTTTCTTACCATTTTTGTAAACCTAGAATATTTGTTCTAAATGTTTTAATTTTTCTCACATGTTATCTAGATGATGCAATGTTCTTAAGTCCTTTTTTTGCTGAACCGGCAAGAAGTTTTGCTCACTTGGGTCTGTTCTACTGCTTTTCGATCGACACGGACTTTTCATGCCTCTGCCACGGTGTGTGTGTGTGTGTGTGAAACTAAAAGTGTTATAATTCTGTTAGGTTCCCAGCTTTCCGTGGCTTTTGCCTTTTTTGTTTTTATAAGACAAACTGATCATTGGACAAACTGATCATTCATTTTTTGTCATGGTGTGTGTGTGTGTGTGTGCGCGCGCGTGAATGTTATCAAGAGATAAATTTCAAATGGACCCATGTTTTCTTGGGTGTTTTTTGTTTCGTAAGGGGAGTGAATTATGTCGAGTTGTTTTTCTTTTTTTTGGTCCTTTTACAATTATTTAATACTTTCATTATACACAGGTCTGCTGTTGTATTTTCTAGTTAAAACAAAAATTGCATTTTGTACCTTTTTGTTACTTGGTTTATTATTTGTTTATTTTTATTTAACAATATTACATGCCAAAATTGTTTTTTTGTTTTTTTAGACTACATTGTTGTTTTGACACCTTGTATTTTTATGTTGGTTGAACCTATGCACCATTATTTTTGTTCCTAGACTTGCTATAGGCCTAGGGTTTTACAATTCTACTTTCCACTTCCTTCGCTCACACTCAGAATAAACTATGACTTGTATATTCAGATTGATTGTGCTAAAACTGAAAGTTTCACTCACACATTGCTTATATATTTATCTTGCCAGCTTGGATATTATGACAAACACTTCATATTTTTACTTGTCTGTTTCATATTAATCTGATGGTCCGACTTTTTACTCTGAACTGTAACGGTTTGAGAGACCCCAAGAGGGTGGAATTTTTGAATGAAAGGCTTAAACAACATAAAGTTGACATTTGTTTCTTACAAGAAACTCGAGTTCATACTATGGGCGTATGGCTCTTGGAAAATCGATATCGTCTACATTAGGGGGTAATATCTATTGGTCCTTAACAGATAATAGGGGGAAGGGGGTTGGGATTTTCAATGGCACCAAAGCTTGTCAGCTTTGCTAAACACATGGCCAGAGATCCAGTGGGTTTGCAAGGAATTGCTTTGGAGAGGTCTTCAGCTTCCTACAAAATGAAGTATGGTTTAGGGAGTACATTTAAGGAAGACATCAAAACGGACATTGGAGATTCCTTCTTTTGCCTCAACCTTGACGAAGCAATGAACACAAAGCATGAAAAGATTCTAAGTGTTTTGATCAACTATTTCAGCGAGTCACATCAGCGCGTTCTGATCCAGCACCTTGGCTCCATTTCTCTTGTGACTGTGGATAGTGCTTCCATTGTTAGGGAGTTGGACAAGCTGCTCAGTAGCCGAGGCTTGCAGTGGGATCATTGTCTCTCCATGTTGATGGATTCCTGCAATGTGATGAGAGGTCACAAGAATGGGGTGGAAAGCAGAGTTAGAAGGCAGTTTGCTGAGCACCTTGTGGATATTGATGGTGATACCTGCCATCACATACATGGATGCTGCAAGGCATTTACTTCTCAGCTTGGCGGTGCTGTTGAGC
This sequence comes from Phymorhynchus buccinoides, assembly GCA_017654935.2. NCBI lineage: Eukaryota > Metazoa > Mollusca > Gastropoda > Neogastropoda > Raphitomidae > Phymorhynchus > Phymorhynchus buccinoides. The sequence goes on along the minus strand of CM065685.1, from coordinate 4,068,087 downwards.
AGTTGTTTGGAGACATTTACTGTGACTTTAACTTTTTCACGATGAACAAGCCTCTTGCGGCTGGCAGGGAAAGTTGCAGTTAACGACGCAGCAGCCTCAAGTCACGGGTGCTTCAGCTGTTACCAGCTGACGGACCAGCCGCAAGTGGCTGGGTCTATTAAAAAAAAAAATCTTTCTCCCTATTGTAGTATAGTGGAAAAACCCTGCACTACTGGCAAATAGGGAGCCTTATCTAAGATATGAGGCTATTTGGTTTATCTTGACCTGACCTTCACACTCTAATTTTAGCGTGAAACAGGGAATCCCTCCTTCTTTTCCCCGCCAATGCCAGAGTTGGAAATCGCAGCCGTTCTTTGTTGCCAACATGTCAGCCAGACACCGACGTATCCCGTTACACGAAGTTATAGAATTAGTTCAGCAAAGTGCGTCAGATGATGAGGAGAGTGACAGGGTCACAATTCATAATCAAGAAAGTGAACATGAACTTTTTGAAGATTTTTTAGCTTCCAGTTCATCTGAAGAAGAATTAGAAGATGAACAAGGAGAACAAGAGGAAGAACAAGCGTCGTCTGCTTCAGTAGCTTGCCACGCAGTGCTGGTCGAAAATGAACTGTCTCTCTATGACACAGACAGTGACACTGACGAGCCTACCCCCATGGCTGTGGCTGGCAATGATTCGGGGTCTGATAGTGACGAAACAATAGATTATGAAGCCACCAACGCCGAGGAAGACGACCCACTGTATCACATGGATACGGATGTAGATGATGATGACGAACAGGAAAATAACGACGAGTGGGTTAGACAAATGCCTGCCAATTTCCCAAAGATTCCAAAGTTTGAAGGTAGTGTGTGTGTGTGTGTGCGTGTGCGTGCGTGCGTGCGCGCACGTGTGAGTGTGTTTGTGTCAGTGTGTGTGCGTGTATGCATGCGTTTATGTGTGTGCATGCATGTGTGTGTGTGTGTGTGTGTGTGTGTGTGTGTGTGTGTGTGTGTGTGTGTGTGTTCGCTGGTATTCTTGCATGAGTCAGAGTGTGTATGTATATGTGTGTGTGTGTGTGAGTGTGCGTGTGCGTGTGAGTGTGCGTGTGTATGTGTGTGTTTCGGTTATGTCATTTCAAGTAGAATTATGGCAAAGTAGTAATCATAATATCTCTGATAATTATACGAGAGTATAGTGGAAGTCTTGCTCTTTCCAATGATGTATAGCAATAATAACTTAAGTATGGCGAAAGTACCGTAAAAAAATCACAAAAGTGCTAAAATCGTGCCGTCGCCAACGGTTGTGAGGCTGGACGAACTAGCCGGCACACGGTGCAGCCACTGCCGAGCGGCAGCCGGCTGGGAAGTGTTAAGTGGTCTCCAGCCTTTCAGAATTGTTTGAGAGGCATCTGTGATTTGGTGGATGTGAAGTATACGATGCCTCAAAGATTTCTCACACACCGGTGGCTGTCAGTGCTGGACCTCACAGATGACACCCTGCGTTTGTTCGATTGCCTCACACTGCTGTATTTTGAGTTTCTGCCCAAATCTGAGAAGGTTGTGTACCATTCCATTTTAGTAGATATTCTATTTGGAAAGAAGGCAACAGCACAAATGAGAGAAGAAATTTTGCATCTGAGGAATGAGCTTGGCAAAATTCACCTGACTCCAGAAGGCAAACAGAGGAAGGCAAGAATTGTGAAAAAACTGTTCTTCCACAGGAATGACACCCTTCTTCACCTGAAATTCCTCTCAGCAACTCTTCCTTTGCTGAAAGAATTTGTGCTCCTCTTTCAGCGACATGACCCTGTCATTCATATCCTCCATGATGAGCAACTGTCTCTGGTGAAGCAATTTCTTTTGTGCTTCATCAATGGCGACGTTATGCGGGAAATGCGAACAGCAGAAGACCTGGCATCTCTGAAAGTGGACTCAGTGGCTAATCAGCTGCCTTTGAATGGTTTGTTCGTTGGAAAGGCTAAAGGCGTGTTGAAGAATATGAGGGAGAAACAACAGTCTTCATTTCGTGCTGTTGCTCTACAAGCATACGTAGCAGGGGCAAAATCTCTTCTCAAGAAAATCCCACTTTCCAACAAGTTTCTTCAGGCTGCTAGTGGCCTGAACCCAAAAAGCAAAGCTGTTGTTGCGAGGCCAAATTTAGAGAAATTGGTATCCTTCATACCTCAACTGGGCATAGGAACCAAAGATGATGAAGATGATGAACAGGAATCAGCCTACTGCCTTGAAGTAAGGAACTTGTTAGGCAAAAGTGATCTGCCATCTTTCGAGTTAGACCAGAGAGTTGATGAGTGGTGGGCGAGGGTGCTTCACAAACATTCTAGCTCCACAAAACTCCTTGGTAAAGTTGTCAGGGCCACACTTTCCTGTTTCCATGGACCAGTAGTGGAAAGTTCTTTCAACTTGATGTCTGATATTGTTGATGAAAGAAGTGGGAGGATGTCTTTAGAGACCTTCAATGCCTATCAAACAGTGAAATACGGCCTGAAAGCCATTGGCAATACATCACTACAGTATTTCAGCCACAAGGACACCAAGAGGGGGCCCATCAATTTAAAACTCCTTGAAAACATGCACACTTCCCGTACCAGAAGATCTCAAGAGCCCCAAAAAAGAAACTGAGAAGAAGTTCCAAAAAGAGCAGATCCGGGTTGCCTCAAAGAGAAAAGCGATAGAGTACTTCAGACAGGATGCCAAGAGGATGAGATTAGGGCATTATAAAAAGCAGGCTCTTGCTCTCAGGAAGAAAACAGGGAAGTAGATCTCACAACTCCAGACTGTTGTCATCTTTGCTAATCAATCTAGTTTTATTAACTGTTAATGGATGTCTTCGAAGAGGAAAACTAGGAATAGAGCATTATAGGCAGAAATCCATTAAAATGATATTTTGACATTTCAAGAAACACTCTTCTCTTGAATCAATGGAGATAGGAAATGGCCCTACCACCAACTGAGAATTCTTTATCAATCTGGTGATGCTGTTAATTTTTTTCTCAATGCCTGAGTTTTGATTGCCCTGTTGCAAATAATTGATGGTCACTGCTGTGTGGAGTTGTCTCGGTTCTCTTCTTCATTATTCTGATTGAGGTGTTTATAACTTTGTTAACCTTGGCTGAGTCTTGATAACTTGGCAAGTAATTGATAGTCATAGACATGTGGATATACTGTAAGGATGCTGTTGGATATATTGGTTGTCTCAATTCCTGTGGAGTTGTAAATAACTTTGCTGAGACTTGATTGCCCTACACCCATTATTCTATGGATATTGTGTGGATATACTGACCCTCAACTCCTGTGCACTGAATGTGGTAAGTGAAAGTGTGTGTATTGTATGTATGTGCGTGGGGAAAGGGGGAGGGGATTACGTGTGTTGTGCACTCTGATCATTTGATGGAAAATGAAAATCTTAAATAACTTGATCTGTAAGACTAAATCCCTAATAGAGTGGAGTGGTCTGCAGACAGAATTTGTATCAGGAATATCATGGTTGAATTGATTAAATCTTTTTATTAGCATTATGACCATGAACAGGACATTAGACTTGTTTAATGTTGCAATTTTTGTATTTTATTTGTAGTATCTTCTTTATTTTTCCAATTAAATCAGATTCCAAATTTAGCAAGATAAATCCTTACCAGAGACCAAGAAATGCCTCTAAAATGCATAAAATCAATTTTCGTCCTGCTACCCTCGATAGCCTGATGGTGGTGAAATCCAGGCCAGGAAAGCCCCGGGACAGAAAGTACTCAAAGGCAGACTTAGCAAAGCTCAAATCTGCCTACCACAAATCCCTGAAACAGTGACTGCAGACAGAGGGGTGGGGGGGAATACGAGATGGACAGAAAAGCATCATTCTTTCATTGTGTGTATAAATATATCTGTGAAATATGACTACAGACACAGAAAAGTGTGTGTGTGCTCCAACGACACACTGATAGGAAGTGCCTTATGGATTTAAAACATGTAAATCAGAGACGGGCTGTAAATTCAGACAGTGATCCTGTTTGCATTGTGAAATAAGACACAAATAGTGAAGGTGCATCAGATAAGAAACGGACAGAAGCTGAAAAAAGACACTTGGATGAACTTTAGAAAGCTTCAAATGCGTGATACATCTTTACATCAGGTGAGTGAGGAAATGAGAGTCCTGTGTCAACTATGTTCCATGTTTGTTGTGGGGGGTTTTTGGTGAGATCTTGTTGAAGTCCTTTAAAAATTTGTCGGAGTACACAATTTTGAGAAAAAGTACACTTTTTTTTTTAGTGGAGTACACCAATAAGAAATTGGGGGTAGGCAGGTCTGGTGAGTATACATGCACAAATGGGGCGACGTCACCTGTAAAAACACCAACTATTGGGGCGATTTTAAAAATGGGGTGAAAATTTATCCCCCCAATCTTTTTAACCCCATTTTTGCGTTCAGAATGTCAAAACTGAGAATGTCAGTTTTCTTCGCCCCACTTTTTTCGAAGTGTGTTAATTTTCATTTTCACACACCAATCTTCCTCTCCTTGCCATCTCGTCAGGCAAGAAACACACCAGACAAAATTTAACACCCCTGAAAGACCAGCTGTCTGATTGGTTAATTGGTTTTCCATTGAAAATAATGAAATTTTGTTATTTGGGTTTATGGATTCTTTTGACAAAATAAACCCTCTAAAATCACATACAAAGATCAATTTTACTCAATTTATCCAGTAAAGTTGTTTATTTGACTGTTTTTGCATGGAGGTGTGCTAGAAATCCGTGTGAAATGCACACACGATTCTGAAAAAGTGCTAAGTTTGAGCCCTGGTTACGAACATTTTACCCGAACGATGCCCCAAGTGCCGTACACCGTTTTGTTCGTCAGGGCAAGCGCTATTTTCCTGACCTATTTATCAAACATTTTACGAGAACACGACCCGCTAATTTTAGCTTGCATCCTGAACACACAAAGCGAAATACTGAATGTTGATTTGCTGAGCCGCGCACGTGACAATTTCCAAAACGCTGATTCGCCCTCTCGCCTAGTAATAATAACTTCCGGAAGACGCTTTCGCGACATAAATTCATCAGCTCAACTGCAAAAAGACAAGTATATAGCGATTTTCTAGACTTACAAGATGCCTGTTGACAAGAAAGTGAAGTGGAGAACCAAACACAAGTTCGGAAAGAGCCGTAAGAAGAAGAAGAACGGTGTACAACTCGAAATCGTCACTGAATCGGTAACCGTAGCAGACGCTTTTCACAGTTCGGACGAGTCTGAAATCAAAACTGTGCCTTCGCCTAGACCTTCTACTTCTGAAAGAAAGATCGAGTCTTTTAAAAGAAAGCGAGAAGAATCCGAAGATGAAGAGATCAGCCATGAGGAAGCAATGGATGATGTTCAACTTCTGGACGATGTGAGCAGTCCCAGCCTCAACATGATAATCAACCTTGGTTGTCTTCAGTCGTTGGTGAAAACTGCCTTGTGCCCGCATTGCAATGAAGCGGTAAGAAACATACCCCCCCTCCCTCTCTCTCTCTCTCTTTGAGTCTCTCTGTCTCTGTCCCTCTTCATTCCGATCTCTCGCTCTCATCTGATGTGTTTTTGTTTCCCAAGTCACTACTGTCTCTCTATCTTGGCTTAGGTTTATTCTTCTTTCATGTGAATTGTGAGTGACTAACATTAACATTGTCGAAAAACGGCGGAGTTATAAGGTCCGTTTCGTGTTTCAGACACACGGACAGTTGTCTTATTACTATATGATGATATACGTGTGCACAGGCAAACGTACCAGCTTCCACTCTCTCTTTTGCAGAAAGCCAAGTTTCTCTTTGCAGCAAATCGTGGTGCTGATCTCTCCACAAACATCCTTGAAGAAGAAGTTGGAAGTGATCATGCCATTGATCCGAATGAAGTTCTGCAAGACGAGGAAAACAATGAAAGGGAAGATGAAGATGATGAATCTGATCAAGAATTGGCAATGATCAAAAGTTCAGAGAGCTGCCCTGCTAAGAAAAGGATGACAGATGATGACCTGTGCCAGCCGAGTTCTCACAAGCCAAAGAAACGCTCTGCAACAAGAGAGTTGTCAGAGGATGAGGAAAGATCTGATCAAGAACCTGTAATGAGCAAACGTCTAAAAAGCTGCCCTGCCAAGGAAAAGAGGACATATGATTCTCACAAGCCAAAGAAACGCTCAGCAACAAGAGAGTTGTCAGAGGATGAAGATAGATCTGATCAAGAATTTGCAGCGAGCAAAAGTCAAGAAAGCCGCCCTGCCAAGAAAAGGAAGACAAATGATGACCTGTGGCAGCCTTGTTCTCACAAGCCAAAGAAACGCACAGTTACAAAATGGACATCTGCTGAAAAAGATGCGATTCATCGTCAACTCCGTGCTTGCATTGTGATGAATAGAGTGCCAAATAAGGGTGAAGCAGAAAGTGCAATTAAGAAAGAGCCTGCACTCGCACAAAGGAATTGGAGAAGTGTCAAGAATTTTGTCCACAATTTGAAACAAAAGGCTTCAAAAGTAGCGTAAAAGTCTTTGAACAGAAATGTTCAGATCAGATTCTATCAAACACTCTTCAGGTCAACAATAGGTATATTGCCGTTATATCCCTCTGCTAAACAGGCTATACGCTGGATCCTATTCGCTGGCCCTAGATCGCTCATTCACATTTACTGAAAGGGGGGGGGGGAAGTACTTGATATTTTTAGGTGATGCCTCGATCACTTTAAATCAACTAGTGGTTTGCTGCAGAGACTTAAATGGTACTAGACGCAAGGATTACATTGCCCATCTTTGAGCACCATGAGGGGCAGTGATAAACTAATTGTTTTGTTTTTTTGTTTGTTTTTACTGGGTTTTTTGTTTTGTTTGGTACAGGGTACAATTCTTTCAACACAGAAACTTGACATTATCTGTTTGTTTGTTTGTTTTTGAATGCTTTTTAGTTATGTTTCTGACAAAATGTGTCATCGAGTTACTTCAATTAAAATAAAGTTGGATTTGGATAATACATGTGTTAATGTATTTTATGTTTATAAATATGTGATGGGGGTGAACAGTTTTTTTGATTGTTTTAATGAATACGCACATCAAAACTACTCATTTCACAGCAAAACTACTCATTTCAGCTATCCAAGGTGTAATTTTACAGTGTTGCTGTGAAAGCTTTAAACATATTTTGATTTTTCCAGTCATGGTCCTATTTGGCATTACACCAGAAAAGATCCAAAAGATTTGTGATGTAGTGCCATCATTGGGGGTCTTTTGCATAAAGTTCCCCATCCTTCTGGAAGTTCTGTGCTTGAAATTCCTCTAACTTCTAAGCTGTCACTCTTTGACTAGCTGCTTTTCGCTTTGCTTGCTGTCATCTACTATCTTTCTGCCTTACTGGTCCATTCTCCTGCGTTTTTTCAAAAAACACTTCATCCAGCGAAAGTAAGACATGCTGGGCCTAATTATTTCTTATGCACATAACGGCGATCAAAGAAGAAAAAAGACGTAATTCAAAGTCCCCACCACTGTACAATGCTCTGAGCACATCCTGGAGGTACAACAATACCAGATCAGAACCGAACCTCATTCAAAACGCCACTCGCACGCACGAACACGGACACAAATAGTCCCCTTAGTTTCGCTCAGGGACTAGCAATCACACCAGATCACCCCACTTCTTTTCACACTGATCACTCCATTTTCAAACAAATCTAATGTTAAACACTGATCACCCCACTTTCACACAAATTACACCAGAAAAGATCCAAAAGATTTGTGATTAAGATTAAGATTAAAATTATAGCCCCGTCGACAACAAAGGCCATTTCAGGGCTGTCACCACGTTTCATCAAACCACGTATTAAATAAACCGGGTATTAAAAAAGGTTAAAAACAGAAGGTAAAAGAAGAAGAAAAGTTCTTTGGTTAAAATGCTTATTGTTAAAAATCATTACTCAAACAGAAACTCTGCAAATGATTTGTGATGTAGTGCTATAATTGGGGGTCTTTTGTATAAATAGTTCCCCATGTTTTAAACTTTTTTTGCTTTAATATTCAAGGTCACAGTGTCTTCTTTCCAACAAACTAATCAGTTTGCTGTTCAAATAAAAAACAGTCCTTCTACAACCTATTTTATTGCAACCCCACTTGTGGGTGTTTTGACCGCCACCCCACTTGTGCATGTATTCACGTATGTGTGTGTGTGTGTGTGTGTTCTTCTCTTCTTCCAGCTGGGGATGTTTATCCTGTCCCGCGCTTACCGGTCTTCATTTAGAGTTAGACCTACTTAATAGCGCACAGGATACATGCTATGTGTGTGTGTGTGTGCATGTTTAAATACAAAAGTAAGTAAAGAATAGGGGGGGGGGGGGATCCATGAGTTGAACACATGTAATTTTATGCCAGTAATATGTATACGTTACTGAGTCAGTCATTTGCAATCATGGTTACCACAATACCAGCAGTGGCGTAGGGAACATGTTTGAGCCAGGTGAGGGGGGGGGGGGGGGGGGGGGGGGGGGGTATTGCCAGCAAACTGGGCCTTGGGGGGTACAGGCGCACGGTCTTCTTTTTGAAACTCCTAACTTGCTCAACTCATATATTGGTGTATCTAAATGCTGATTGGAAATGTTTGGAAAATGTTTATGTGCTGTTTATGTTCTGTCTCATAAATTTTAAATTGTGTAATGTGCACGGGCACGACAATTAAGCCGAAGGCTTGTTGCTGCCCTTTATTCTCATATTTATTATTTTGTTACGTTATAAGGAAGAAATAAAGAAGTTTAAACCAGATGGATTTGTTAAGTTACGCGTCTTAGTAAATGCTACAAAAGCACATTCTAATTGGTATACTTAACCACAAGCAACAATAAAAAATGTATGAATGAAAGAATATATTCTGCATGTGCATTGAAAAGACACAACAGAAGAACATCAAAACACAACCATATTCAGGGGTGCATCAGGCAGTCATGGAAGAGGGTGGGTAGTTCCAACTGCACAGTTGGGGTGAGGGTGGGGGGTCAGCCCCCCTTAAGCTGACAATAATTTCAATGTAAAGGATGCAATCAAGACTTCTTGTGGGAGAATATTTAAGCTAAAGCTATAGGATGGGACTACATTACATTTCTACCTCTTTTTCTTTTCTTTCTTTCTTTCCTTTTTTTTTTTTTTTTTTAGAGCAAAGGGGGCAATTGCTACTTGGGAGGACTGAGCATAATGTTCAGAATTCTTGCCCAAAGTATCCCCACTCTCCTGGCCAAAGAACAGTTAGACAGCTGGGAAAGCTCAAACGCCTCATCAACCGGATAGATACCACAGCAGACAACAAGCAGAAACTACTTTCCCCGTCCAAAGATGGCAGGATTTGCTCCACCCACTTCATTGATAACAAGCCTACCCATGAAAACCCATATCCAACTGAAAACCTTGGTTACCCAGGGTTTGAAAGCAAGGTAATTTTTAAAAAATTTAAATTTTATTCTTTGTAGATTTTCTTTCTGCTTTCTTACAAAATGGAAGGAAGGTGACGGAGTGGTAAAGACTTCGCCTGTTAATCAAATGTGTGTATGCCTAGGCATGAGGCTGTGTCAGACCAGTTGACATTAGCTAGAACGCCAAGGCTACATCAAAATGTTGCTATGCTTTGAATGGTTGTGTGGGGGTTGTCTTAAGCCATGACAAGCTCCCAGCATAACATTATCAGTCTTGAATCCCCCGAAGACGGAGTGTGACAGCCCACATGGCGGGGTAATCAAAAACGATCACATCCCTAGCTGATGCATTTGTACCTTAGTGTTCAAGTGCTTCTCACTGTTGGGATGATCCCTGAAGTCTTTTAGCCAGGGTAAGCCAACCAACCAACCAAATGTGCGAGTCTTGAGTTTGAATCCGGGTTTTGCCCTTTCTTTCTAGTTTGTCCGGGAAATCGAACTGAACATTGAGTCATTCACATGGACTCTATGGAGGAATTTTGACCTGTGCGCTTATCTCGGGATCGTGACCCCACCCAAGGAAACTTTAAAAAACCGCAACAGCCCCCAAAAGAACACTTCAGATTTGGACGTCTGCATACCAATGGGCATCATCAGTTTGCAGATGGATCATCGGGTACTTTTGATGAGTAAACAGCAAGTCGCAATTCAGTGTGGACCCTTGTCAGCGTGCCAGACAAAAAAAATAATTTTGACTGCAATTGTGGCACTTTCATGGAACGAAACATCTGCTGTCACTCGCTGCGGATGGAAATCCGCCTTAAGCCACCAGAGCCACCAGAACTCGCAAAAACGGTGCCACTTGGGCAGAAGAGAAAGCGGGGCAGGCCACAAATGGCAGAACCTGCTCTCATTCGTCAGTAAACAAAATTGTGCCAAACCACTGGGACAGAAGAGAAAGCAAATTAACTTCCCTTCAAACGAATAGAAATTAGTCTAACTTTTGTGTTGATTACATTATTTTGTGCCTTTTTCATTTTATTTTGTGCTGATACAATCTTTTGCTAATTTCCCTTTTTTGTGCTGAAATTATTTTTTTTTTATAGCGAATTGCATTTATTTTTGGTGCTACATAATTTGTTTTTGTGATAAAAATCTTTTGCTAAAAAAATTAAATTTTGTGCTGGAATCCTTTGTTTTTGTGGCGTTTTAATTAATGGCCATTAATTAATATGTAGGATGTATGAGAGGGGATGCTTTTGGAGGGTGAAGCACTGTGAATGGACGAATTAGTTGTTTTTCCATTTTGTTCCTGTGTCTGTGAATTTTGGGGGAATATATTTTACTTCATGATCTTAATTCACTTTCAATTGATTTGTAAAGTGCCTTTACTAATAACTTACTATTAAATAGATAACATGAGTAGAATAAGTAGGGGAGTTGTAATATTTTTTGTTTTGTTTTAATATGATAGTGGTGTGCTTATAAAGAGATGAGGTAGAGATTGTGTGTGGTGGGGGAGGGGTGTTCCTTTGTAGTTTGGGGTTTTGTAAGCTCTTATTTTAACTGTAAAATGTTAATGCCTTTTTGGTATGTACTACTGAGCAGTGCAATGAAAAGTTGCATTTATGATTTTGTTGTTTTCTTCTGCATCTTCATTCTAATAATCATACTACAATTAGCCACACCCCCACTCCAATCCCCTGCTGATTTTCCTATTTAACCTCGGCTGCAAGAGGCTCAACTCCGTTAAGATAGATAAGCCCGCGCGCGCTAAATCACTTAGCTTCGCGCGCTCGAATCGCTCGGACGGAAAGTTTTTCAGTGTTTTTTAAAGATCCAGTTTTCTTCACCTTAAACGGAGTTATTGTGTTCACATCGTTATTCAAAGTGTTTTTTGTGTTTGTGCCGTTTTTCCTTGTTTACTAGATTGATGACATTTATATCTAGAGAGTGAATTAGTCAATTTATTCGATTGTGTTAGGACTGGGGCCTTTAGGCCCAGCGCCGGTTCCAGAAGAATGGCGTCTGAGTCTGAGAAGCAGAACAACAGTGATGAACTGGCTTCGGCTGATTTTTCCTCACCTGCGGATATGTTCAAAAGCATGCAGAATATGATGGGACAAATCCTGGACAGGGTTGGAAGTTTGGAAAAAAGGATTGAAAAGGCAGATGATGATGGGTTTGCCGGGGGCCGGCAGTCGGAATCACCCATTGCCAGTGATACTGGCACTCGCAGTTCTACCCCCACTAGGCCTACTACGTCTATGGCTAGGCCTAACACACACACACGTTCAGGGGACGACAGAGACAGCGACAATGACTCTACTAGTGGCTTCTGTGTTCAGATAGGCCTAGATCAAGAGCAAGAAGAGTTTGATTCAGATGACGACGTTCTTTCCCTTATGGAGGACAAATATGTGGTGTGTGAATCTGTGGGGGAGGCTGTTCATGACAAACTGGCGAGGATCGCCACCAGTTGCTTCACTACTCCTATGGAGGAGAGCAAACTGAAGGAGAAAATGCAGTCAATAGCAACACCATCGAATTGCACGGCCTTGGATCCTCCGATTCTCAATGACGAAGTTTTGGAGAAAGGTGGCATTGATAAATCCGCGAGACGGAATGACGACCATCTCTCTAATGTGCAGAGAGTGATTGGCAAAGCTGCATCTGTCATACTGTCGTCTGCAAATCTACTACACAAAGCGACGTCGGAGGCTATGGCTAGTTCAGCGAAGCTGAAAAAAGATAGGCATGCAGCAAAGCAAAAGTCGCTTCGCGGAGAAGAGAGCTGCGTGCGTGAATTGGTTACTGCTGCAAATGCCATGCTAACAGGATGCGGCGAAGCCATTGCGATGATGGGGGTGGCAACTCAGGAGCTGTCCATTAGACGGCGCTACCAACTGCATCCAAGTCTGCCAAAAGACATGCAAGCCATTTGTGGCAACCCCAAAATAAAAACAACAGACAAGTTCTTTGGGGATGAGGCAGACAAACACATCAAATCTGCCAAAGACACCTTCAGAACCAAACAAGCGTCACGCTTTCACCCCTACTCGACTTCAAGTCGGCGCAGTTCATTCCACAGCAGGCCTTTTTTAGGCCACGGTCAACGAGGGGGATTCAGAGGCAAGAACAAGATGACGTCATACAACAACAGAAACCAGAGAGGAAAGAACAGTTGGAAGTACAGAGGGAAACAGTACTAGATTCTCAGCCTTTGTGTTCTAAGCCCGTTCAGCAGGAAGGAAAAGGAAAAGAAAGAAAGGTGAGAGACTTCTATGCTTCCTTAGAGAATGCAAAATTAGACTTAGAGACTCAATCTAAACAATTTGTAGCAGGCCAGATTCGGTTTTGTGTGTCTCAATGGGAAAACATTACATGTGACTGTGAGATTTTAAAAATGGTTTCTGGGGTTGATATAGAGTTCAATCAGTTTCCTGTTCAGTGTCAGCCAGTGGTTAATCATTGCCTTTCTAAGGAACAAACTGCAGTAGTAGATGCTGAATTGACAAGCCTATTGAAGAAAGGAGTTGTGAGACAAGTAGGTCATTCAAATCCAGAATTTATTTCACCTATTTTTCTGGTGCCTAAGAAAGACAATAAGTGGAGAATGATACTAAATTTAAAGAAGCTAAATTTAGATGTTGAATATCACCACTTCAAAATGGAAACTTTGAAAGATGCCTTAGCACTAGTGACTCCTAATTGCTTCTTCTGTTCTCTTGATTTGAAGGATGCTTATTTTTCTGTGCGTGTGAATGAAACATCTCAAGATTATTTGAAGTTTGAGTGGAAAGGGAAATTGTATGCCTTTACTGCTTTTCCCAATGGTTTAGCTTGTTGTCCACGATTGTTCACAAAGTTAATGAAACCGGTTATGGCTCACCTTCATTCCTTGGGTCATGTGTCAACGATTTTCATTGACGATACTCTCTTGATGGCTGATTCTGAGGAAGGCTGTGTAGATAATGTACACGAATTGTTCCATAAGCTTGGGTTTGTTGTTCATCCAGAAAAGTCAGTGTTGATTCCTTCACACACAATCACCTATTTGGGTTTCGCGTTGGATTCACAGACTATGACAATCGCTCCAACTGAAGAGAGAAAAAGAAGTATTCGCCATCATGCTGCTGAACTGCTTCGTAGAGGTTATGCTTCTATACGGGAGTTAGCTCAATTCATTGGCAAGGTAGTGGCTGCTTTCCCTGGTGTTAAGTTTGGCCCATTGTGGTATCGTAATATGGAAAAGGAGAAGGTCCAGGCATTGAAGGAAAACCGAGGTGATTATGAGGCTAGTGTCAGTTTTTCTCAGGATTCAAGAATGGAAATTCTTTGGTGGTATGATAACATTGTGGAATCAAAGAACGATATAGAGATTGATAAAGGCAATCCTGACATAGTTCTCTACACGGATGCTTCATTGTCAGGTTGGGGCTGCTCTTGTGATCTAGGCAGATCTGGGGGACATTGGAGTCAAGAGGAATCTAACAATAGCATAAATGTGCTTGAGTTGAGGGCAGCTCTGTTGGCTTTGCAGTCCTTTGTAGGAGATAAATCAGACATACATGTCAGATTAATGATGGACAATACTACTGCTGTAGCTTGTGTGAATAAGATGGGAACCAGCCATTCTGAGCTTTGTAATGCTGTGACCAGAAGTATTTGGGAGTTTTGTACTCGGCGCAACATGTGGATTTCAGCTGCATATATACCGGGTAAAGCGAATGTGGAAGCAGATGAAGAATCTCGGAAAATAAACCATGATGCAGAATGGAAAATTAACTCGGATATGTTGTTTAAAGCTTTGTTATGGATTGCCGCAAAACCAGATATTGATCTTTTTGCATCTAGACTTAATTTTCAGTTTTCCAAATACATAGCATATAGACCAGATCCGTCTGCCATTGCTGTGGATGCTTTTTCTGTTTCTTGGTCTGACAAAGACTTTTATGCTTTCCCACCTTTTTGCATCATTTCCAGGGTGCTGCACAAAATTGTCAAGGACAGAGCAAAAGGGATTATAGTGGTACCGAACTGGGCCAGTCAGTGCTGGTATCCACGGCTTGCCAGGATGCTGACGCAGCCGCCTGTGTTGCTTCCTCCGGGAATGAACTTAGTGAGTCTTCCTGCTCAACCAACAAGGAAACATCGTCTCCACAAATCACTACAGCTACTCATATGCAGTGTATCAGGCGACGACTCAGACTGTCGGGCCTTTCGAAACATGCTTCGAAGGTCATTTGTTCATCATGGCGGAGTGGGACTCAGCAGCAGTATTCCTTGTACATCAGGCGCTGGCGGAAGCATGCGAACAGAAAAAATCTTAATCCCGTTTCATCACATGTAAGTGATGTAATAAACTTCCTCGATTTTTTGTTCAGATCAGGTCTGAGTTACAGTTCTTTGTGTTTAGCAAGATCAGCTCTGTCTTCCTATTTAGAGTGTGTGGATTCGGAAGTTTTTGGTGAACATAAACTAGTCAAACGATTCATGAAGGGAGTCTTTGAACTGAGACCTGCATTGCCAAAATATACATCTACATGGATACGCTTCAGGAGTATCTTGAGAGAACAAAAAACATCCGTGGTGTTGAGAATAAACTGCTCATTAGCTATATGAAGCCCCATAAGCACATCAGTAAAGACACCCTAGCGAGATGGCTGAGGGACGTGCTTCAAAGAGCTGGTGTGGACACACAGCAATATGGAGCTCATAGTACACGGTCCGCTTCTACAACAGCAGCCTTTGCTCGCGGGGTTCCTGTGGATACATTGATGTGGGCTGCCGGTTGGAGCTCTGAATCCACCTTCACCAAGTTTTACAAGAAACCTCCGAGCATCAACATGGGCCAGACCTTGCTAGATACATACATCAGCAAGTGTTGAAGTAAGTGTATCTTTGCCTTGCTTTATGTCAGTGGTCTCGGGTGAGTTGATTATACCATGTCCACTAAATTTTAACTCTAAAGTATCTTAACGGAGTTGAGCCTCTTGCAGCCGAGGTTAAATTACTACGGACAGGGGAGACTTACCTCGTAAGTTGAACCCTCGTCCCGGATTTAACCGAGGGTGTAAAGAGGGCTCAACTTAGTTAATCCCCCCCATCCTCTTTGCCCCAAAATGGCTTTTATTTCCTAAAAAACATTTCATGACAGTAAGCATAAAAGGTGAAAATTATGTTTACGGTACTTCAAAAAATTTAGTGAACATGCTGTTCTAAAGAGTGATTTAGCGCGCGCGGGCTTATCTATATTAACTAAGTTGAGCCCTCTTTACACCCTCGGTTAAATCCGGGACGAGGGTTCAACTTACGAGGTAAGTCTCCCCTGTCCGTAGTAATTTAGTGGATATGTACAGCCAAAATGTTGTGTGGCAGGTGGCTCGGGTGCTACGAGATGAACCAGCACCTTTCTTCAATACTGAAAATAGCAGACCAGAAATGGTGACCACCCCCAACCCCTACCACCAAACCACCACCCACAACCCCTCCACCTACACCCACTTCCCGACCCTCCCCCACACACCCCTCCCTGGGACTCCACTCACCCCACACCAACCCCCCTACTCTCCATCCCACTCCCCCTCAGGTCACCTCACCCCCCCTCCTACACCATCAACCCACCCCACACCTGGACTCATGCCATCATCCCACCCCCCCCCCCCCCCCCCCCCCCCCCAAACTCCCGTCCACCTGACCCAACAAACAATAAATAAACAACGTAAAACCGTTTTACTGGAATCACATGTTTTTACACTCACTCTTTTTGTGGATCAATGACTGTGTATATATGTGTCTACTTGCGAATGGATGAATATACCCACACAATGGGTAGCGCACAAATATCACCACACATATCCGCACATGCATCAACCCACCCACACTGACATTGGCTTACACCCACCACCACCCACTCTCAACAACTTAAAGGCGATTCAGCAGGCCGCCACAACACAAACAATGGACACCCATGTTTAGCGGCTTAGCCACCATGGAGTACTTCGAGACGGTTTCGGTGGCTAACACAGTTCACGTATAATAAAATAACACCCCCCCCCCCCCCCCCCCCCCCCCCCCCCCCCCCCCCCCCCCCCCCCCCCCCACGCAGACATGTAAACTATCACAAAGCGCCTCTCGCTTCACACCTTTCTCCCCTTTTTCCAGATCATTGCCGGAGCAGTGCTGGCTCTACTTGTCATCAAAAAACAAAATACAATCAGTTGAATAAAGCATCAACACACACACACACACATTCTCTCTCTCTCCCTGTCTGACTCTCTCTCTCCCTGTCTGACTCTCTCACAACAAAGCTGACATAGACATTGCAGTCAACACTTATCTTCTTCCTATTGGGGATGTTTATCCTGCCCCACGCCCAGTCTTCATTTAAACTGCAACTGGCGCACGGGATGCATGCTATGTGAGTCCGTGTCATCCATCCCACCGGCACAACATGGCCTACTCCTACCGATTAGTGGAATGGGCTTTAATGTGTGCGCAAGATCTTTGTGCATGCGTTCGCACACAGGACCTCGGTTTTAAGTCTCATCCTAAGGACTTTTTCCCCAACTGACGTCAGGTACCCATTTTACACCTGGGTGGAGTGAGGAAAATAGGAGTAAAGTGCCTTTCCCAAGGACACACCACTGCGACCCCAGCTGGATTCGAACCCACACACTCGCAAACCTGACGGATTACGAGCCAGCGACTCTTACCAACTGTGCTACAGCGGCTCCTATTTAAGTAACAATGATAATAACGATTTAAATAACATAGCTTATTCTTTAAAAAATTCAAGAGCAAACAATCAAACTGATCCCAGTGATGGCACCTTACTGACAAACAAGACTTTTGGCAAGAGCACCTACTGACCTAGCTTGGACCTTTTTTGTCCTATGAATACAACGTTCATTTTATGCTTAAATATTTAAATCCTAAATTAACAATTCGTTGCCACTGATCACATACAATGTTCTATATACAATCATAACACTTGTAGTGAAATTTCAACTGAGCTGTGAACATTTGATAACAAGTTGAACTACTACTGAGTACTAGCACAGTAGTAGAACTAGCCTAGCAAAATCTCCACCATTTAAAAAAAAAAAAGATGAAAGTAATAAACCTTGCAACGAGATCGTCAAAAGAACCTTCAACGCTCTTTTTTCGCACTCTCAGAAAAGATTTCAGTGCTTCCTGGCTCCACAAACGTAGAGTTTGTACGGACAGCGTGTTCAAATCCATCATCTTCTCAAGCAAGTATGGCGGTTGTTTACTCGCAGGGATCTGTTGAGCACAACGCGCATGCGCATCATCCAAGATGGCTGCCAAACTGTTTAGCCGTGTATTCCTAATTTTCTCATGTTCAAATTAAGGATTTCCGCCCACAGGCAGAAGACTTTCACCCATATATGCTTGAGTAGATATTGATATACTCTTCTTCTTCGATCTTTCTTGATATTTTTGTCCATGAAATAACTTTGCAAACTGAATCGCCATATGACTTATATGTCATTCATTATTTGGGCGTGAGTGAGAAATTGACTGAGGGATCAGGGAAGGGGGGTGTTGGTCAATGTTTGATGTATTCTTTTTGTTCATTGTGTTTACTATTCATTTTAGTGATTTCTGTAAAGCGCTTAGAGCTTAAAGATTAGGCGCTATAAAAGTTGTCTTAATAAAATAAATCGGTCACCTGTCTGAATGTTTTCTCTCGCCGATGCTGCTGCTGCTGCCAGGATCAAGCTGATCCAAATACAACAAGCAAAACAGGCCAAGTCATCCTGCAGTGAAAGTCGCAAGGACAGGTTGTTGACAGCACTTTTCAAAGACTTTGATTACTTCAATACAATGGTGAACATCTACCGTGGCTTGCTGATTAAACTGCAGAGCTACACGAAGCTCTTGCAGAGTGAGAAGCCTACCCTTCATGTATACCATGGGGAGATGTTTTCTCTGGTCAAGAAAGTGTTGGTGCTTTTCATGTTGAGAAATGAAATTCCTGACAACAGCGTGAAAGCTCTCATGAAGCTGAAAGAGAAGATCTCTGATCCAGCCTACCAGAAATCTGACGAAAGGATGAGTGTTGGGGAGCATAGCTTTGTTTCCTACACTGAGGCTTTGAAAGACCCCAAACAGCGTCACTGGGCCAAAGAACTTGCCACGAAGCTCAGGTGTGGATATGTGAGGTGTGCCACCATGCTTCTGGAGAAGCTGCCCCTCACTAACAAGACCATCATTCGGCTGAGTTGTTTGCACCCAGAAGCATACAATGAAGAGAACTTTCCTGTTGCTGTGACAAATCTTGCCAAGTCTCTGCCCAATGTTGTCAGCAAAGATGAATTGGGAGCCTTAAACACAGAAGCTGGAGATTTCAGCATTGACAGAGATGTGAAAACCTTGGCAACGAAATTCAATAACAATGAACATCGCATTGACAGAGACTTCTGGGCTAAGGTCTTTCAGCTGCCAGCATACCCTGTGCTGTCCCGTCTGGTGAAAGCATTGCTTTCCATTTTCACAGGACCCCTTGTGGAGGCTTCCTTCAACCTCATGGACGATACCATTAGGGTGGACAGAACAAGGCTCCTGACTGAAAACTATGAAGCTTGTGCCATTGTCAAGAGCTCACTGAAAGCTGAGAAGGTGAAAGCATCCACCATGACCATTGAACCTGAAATGGCAACTTTTATCAACACCAGCAAAGCCAGGTATGTGAAGTATGCTCGGTATCAGAAGGAGAAGCACCAGAAGGTTCAGCAGCAGAAACTAACAGATGCTTTGGACAAACTCTCCGCAGCATCAAAGAAGAAAGGGAGGCAGACCATCAGATGTGGACCAGGCCCAGTGCCTGCGACAAGTTCATCTGACATTGCTACAACTGCAGCTGCCCCTATTTATCATGCCCCTGCTTCTCATGCTCCTACTTTTCATGCCCCTGCTTCTCATGTCCCTGCTTCTCATGCCCCTGCTTCTGAAGAACATGTGATTCCTTCATTATCTAACCTTGTTGCTTGCTCAACTGACTCTTCTGATGTTCGTGATGCTACTGCCACTCAGAAAACTGCTCGCAGTAGGCTGCCAAAAGGAGGGAAAAGAGCTGCCCTGAAAGGGACTTCTGACATTCGCCAGTTCATCAAGCGACCAAGACTGGATGAGTAATCCTTCCTGTTTCTGACATATTTATAAATTACTAGTAAAGATTGTTTTAAAATCTGGTTTTATCCTTGCCCTTTATTGACTTCAAATGCATAAGTACAATGACGTTAACAACTGCACTTTTTAGATTGTTTTGGAGACATTTGAACAAGAGATTGTGATTCCATAACAGCCAAAAAACCTGCAGGGTATATTTTGTTTTGAGAGATTTAAACAAGACATTGTTATTCCTTAATACTATTACTAATAGAGTGCAACTCAATACAGCTATTTATTTGGTACAGTCTTCAGAAGTTTTTCATCTGACCAAGCTACAAGTGTAACTGTTCCTGCTTCTCCAAATTGTACCCAAATTCTTTATCTGACCCAGCCCACTGTGCAACTGTACCTGCTTCTTCAACTCATGTGACAAGTTCATCTGACCCAGCCCACTGTGCAACTGTACCTGCTTCTTCAACTCATGTGACAAGTTCATCTGACCCAGCCCACTGTGCAACTGTACCTGTTTCTTCAACTCATGTGACCAGTTCTCTGGGAGTCAGTTGTTTTGGTGAGTTTATAGATAACATTGAAATCTTAATCATGATAACATGTTTGTTGATCTCAATGTGAATTCTTCAGTTAGTAAGCATTTATAGTGTCTATTTTTTTAATTTGTGGTTGCCCTTATTGACCTGGGATCTTTATAGGATAGCACCATTAATTGAAATGGTTGCGTGTATATCAAAATATTAATATTAATACATACACTGGAATTTTGCTTGTTTTAGTATCAGTGAGATTTTTTTTTTAAACTCAAAGTGCACCCAAAAGCCTGGAAATACCATTTGAAAACAAATTTTTCCTTCAGCTTCAGGGGGGCATTACCCCCCTGGCCCCCCAACAGGGGCTCTGCCCCTACACCCATGCATGTGTGATATATTTCAAACTATTTTATATTGTATCCAGTGATTCTGAATCAGTGAGTGAAACAGCAAGGGAATCAGATCAAGATTGTGAGAATAGTCAGTCTGGTGACAGTTCTGAGCAACCGTTCTCTTTTACGAGCCAGGGTCAGTGGGTCTGTGTGTGCTAGGATCAAAACTTTTATGTTGGACAAGTTGTAGATATGAAGCCAGACGTGAAACCTGTAGTGCTGCCGTTACAAAATTCTTGTCTAAAAGCAAAGGGAGGTTTCATTAATTTAAGCAGCCATCTCCTGATGATATCGCAGAGGTAGAGAGATTGTTAGACCACAAGATTAAGATTAAAATTATATCCCTGTCGACAATTAAGGCCATGTCAGGGCTTTCACCATGTTAAATCTTAACATGTATTAAAAAAGGATAACAAAAGACTGATAATGGTAAATAGTTTTATTGCAAAAACAACACTGCTGTTCAAAACAGCCAAGAAGAAGCCCAGTGGTTTAGCTGTGCATGGATATGCTTTCTGCACAACATGTCACATCATGTGGTACCGGTGGTCTTACAAGAAGGTAGAAGATAGGAGGAGACCGGGACTAGAAACAAAACAATTGAATGGAGTGCCTTCTTGAAGAACTGGCCGAAGAAATAGCCTTCCTGTCGGAATATTTGTTTAGGGCAGATTGGCAGAACAGGGCTTTTAGGAACATAAAAAAACATGGTGCCGTTTCCTGAGGACACAGTTGTTGCCATTCTGGACTTTGCGGAAAATTATAGCTGTGACTACCAGAACAAAATTGAAAATGCCCACTGGTATGACGATCAAGTTACCATCCACCCAATGACCACATGTTACTAGTGCCCCGTGGAGGGATGTGGACAGCCAGTTAATGAAAGTCTGCAAGAAATGTCAACATTCACAATTTGGTGCAGTTCAGACAGATACAGTGCCCAATACAAAAGTAAAGGGCCGTTAGCTGACATTGCTGCCAGTCAGAATGATTGCCCTGGAAAGCACATCCAAAGAAACTTTTAAGGTAGTTCTTCAAATCAAAATATTATTACAATTTTTTTTTAATCAGAGTGGTGGTGTGTCAACTGCGGTTTCAACACCTTCCTCGAGTATGACAGCTTCTGATTCTGTGTTAGGTAACAAAAACCTAACACAGCTCAAATGAGAATGTTACCAGGTTGTCAGACCACAAAAGATTGATTTACACAGTTGGGATTTTGATGTACTAGCATTCTTGTTAATGTTGGTGCTAAAAAGTGTTGTATGGATCCAAACGTAGCAAGGCATGATGTAGACTAAGAGGTACTACCTGATGTATGTGTAGAAGAGTGGAAGTTGTGAGTATGTAGAGGAGTGCAAGTTGTGAGCATGTAGATGATTGGAAATAGAAGGTGGAATAATTATTTGGTACATAATTAGTTTTGCCGTAATAATATTTTAGTACTGTTCTTTTAACTGTTTTACTATTTCCTAATTGTCTATTTGATCTTTCAGTCATTTGCCAGTCAAGCATTTGTTAGTATTATCAAAGAGAGATAACCCACTAAAGGCTTACCCTTTTCAAGTGAAAGCAGAGTTTTCTCCCTTAAATAGTTTGATTTATACAACCCTATCTATTGGTTGTCCTACTTTTTGTGAACTCATGAAAAGCATGATTTTCTGTATGCATTTGTCCGAGTTGAGTTTTTGCTTAGCCACTAGTGGGAATGTAGTTGAGCTGAATTTGATCACTTCTGCTCCAGACTTTGAATGTGTAACATCCAACTGTCCGGCACTGTGCGCAAGGACAGACGTGGGCTGCCTGTTGGCATAAAGACTGCCAACTTGAAAACTTCAGGCGAAATTAAGAAATGGAGAAAAGGAAAACTGATGGCCATCAGCTGGTGTGAAAAGAAAAGACAAGTCAATGTGCTTTCTACTGGAAACAAGACGGGAAACTTTCAGCTGAGACGACCAGGAAAACGAGGACAGCCTGAGCAACGCTATCCAAAACCGCTGGCAATTCAAGACTATACCAACAATTTCAACGCCATAGACAAGAACGACCAACTGAGGTCGTTTTACGGCATCGCAGCGAAAGCAAAGAAATGGTGGAAATACCTTTTTTGGTTTGTCTGTGATGTTTCTGTAGTGAATGCGTACATCCTGTACCAAGAAGCACCCGGGGGGCCCGACCAAAGCCCATGTCGCACCTGAGAATTTAAAGCGAATTAAAGATTTACTGGAGGGAACAACGCGATACTGTAGGTGGAATATTGTGTTGTTGGATGAGTTTGACAGCATATGTAGCGAGCTGGTGTCCGAGGTTACTAAGCAAGTAAAGAAAAGATCTGACATTTATAAGTGCTTCAAGCTTCTCATAGAAACGGCCTCTACAGTTGTTGTGTGCGATGACAATTTATCGCCTGTACACAAAGCCTTCGTGTGTAATAACCTTATTATAAAGGAGACCAACGTTACTACTCTTGTTAATAGGTATGCTAATGAAAAAAGCGACCTTCAAAGAGTGGTCGTGTACAGTTACAACTTTGTAAGCAACGATTTTTTTAATACAACCTTTTTAAAAACATTTTGTAGGGACGCGAAGAAAGCCAATCCTAACACGCATAAAGAGGACGATCTGGTCCACAAACTAGCCTGTTTGGAGGCAGCAACGAACGATGCGTGGCACAGTACAGATGCCGAAACGTTTTACAGAGATCTGTTAACTTCGTGGTACAATAGAACTTGTGTTGGTTCAAATGTGGACGAAGAGATTGTTTACGGGTGCGATATTGGATACGCACTGTACAAGCTTCTGGTACAAAAGAACAAACAAGTGGCAGTAGTATGTTCCACTAAACGAACGGCCGTGTTTTTATACAAGGTTGCGGTGCATAGTTGGGGCATAAATAAGACGTTGTTGCTTACGGGGGACAGTAGCGAAGACGAAAAACGGATCATGTGTGACCCAGAATTCATGACAAAAACGTGCTACAACACAAAACTGTTCATTTACACAACGTGTTTTAAAGTTGGTGTAGATGTAAACAACGGCTGCTTTACTAATGTTTTTGTAATAGTAGACTACGTAGGGAGGCACTCTTGTCCCCAGGTGAGCGAACTTTACCAGAGTTTGGGACGAATTAGAAAAGCAAAAACCATTCACGTGTTTGTTAAGAGACCAACCATAACTGAAGGAAGTAAAACCACCAACAAAATAGTAACGGTAGAGGACGCATTAACAAAGTCCTATATGTTTCCATCGGGGCTGCACCCAGATCTAAAAGATGTAGTGCGGTTTAAGGGGGCTGAGAGGGAGCTTAATTATTCTTACTTTATGTACTTCAAAACGTTGTTGGCTTTACTACGGGAAACGTATAAGGGAGTCAAATTTAAGACCAGGGGAGTACCGAACACGTCCGACCTTTTAACGGATACACACACTCACGTATTTAAAACCGTAATATTACCCCATTATATCGGGAGCATTTGTAGGTTCGTAAATACTACATGCCAGAAAGTACACCAAACATTGTTGATGTACACTAATCTTAATTACGATCAACTTAAGGTGTTTTTTAAAACGAACACTCTAAAGGTCAATGTTATTAACGAATTGGTTACATTCAGTACACTTCTTAACACAATTAAAGGGGTAATGAGTATAGCCCTTTATATTAACGATGAGGGATTGTTAAAGTGGAGTAGAGAATTAGAGTATGATCATAGGTTACAGGAGGAAGAAGCTGCAACCAACAACGCGTTCCTGTTTTCTCATGATCAATCTAGCACAAACCAAACATTTTTTAGTATATCGGATCATGATGTAATATCTACTACACCAAAATTAGAGCGTGTGTTTTCGGATGAAACGATGTTATTATCACAAGTTTATGATAGAATTTACGGATACTTGTATAGAAAGTACATGCATAATTGTGATTTCAAACCTTACGAAACTCAGTACGAAGATTTCAAATTCCTTATTGTAACCTTACAGCAACTAGTAAGGCACGAATTGCGTATTAAACGACCCACCGGTTTCAAATCGAAATAATGATTTTTAAAATTAAGTTATTTTATTTTGATTCGAGCATATGCTTTCGTTCCAACAACTAACGAGACTAGTTTTGTGTATTCAAAATGATTTTGGACTTTATATATTTATAATATTTTACGATTTAATATGGGGCCTAAAATACGAAATTCGACTTGTTTTCTACTGAATTTCTGGGCACAAATTAGAAACTTTATAGACTGAATTGAGACTTGAAATTTATACAAATGAAAGTTGGCATACTGTATTTTTTAAATTATTATTCTGTTACATTGATTCATGAAATAGTTGTTTAGTTAGTTTATAAAATTATGGTTTGGGCTTGTTAAAAGTGACTGTCACTTTGCACTTTAATCGCAAGTAGTTCTCTTAAAACAGACACTTCCGACTTTTGATGAATGTCAAATTATTCTGTGTTTTTCAAGCTTTCCAACCATATGCAACATGTCTTGTTATGTATGACGACCGTGGAGACAACACGCTTGAAAAGTGTAGTAGCAAACACAAAATCGGCTGGCAATGAGCTCTCCAGGAGCCGATCGCCGAGTGACGCAAGCTGTTGTCTTTGCGGTCCGGGCTCATATATTTGGGAAAGGGGGAAAAATTGTTTTTGCTTTTTGCGTTGCCATGCCTTGCCCTACCTGAGAGAGAGAAGCAATAGAGAGAGAGAGAGGGACCTGTATCAGCCTTGACTGCCTGTTGCTGTTTGCTGCCTGCTGTTTGCTGCTGTTCTACTCTTCCTGCACTCCTGTCTGTCCCTGCACCCTTCCACTCCACACCATATCAAAAAGTCAGCGCAAATAAAAAATATATAAAAAATCGATGCACAGAACATACCCAGTAACAATGACCAGAATGCAGCAGAAAGATTTCTGGAAACATTTGATGTGAACTGGGACGATTTCATCTCGTTGCTGCAAAGCAGAGTGTGGAGGAAAATAGATTCAATAAACCACATGCCTATTGTCAAAGATGTACAGTGCATACACAGTATTCTTTTTGTAGATTTAAGATTAAGATTAAAATTATAGCCCTGTCGACAACAAAGGCCATGTCAGGGCTGTCACCACATTAAATCTTACCACGTATCAAAAACGGATAAAAACACAAAGGTAAAAACAAAATCAAAGTTTTTTTGTTAAAAAAACACATTAATCAATCACAAACCTAGCAAGTAAAAACATGACACGTCTAGAAATCTTTTTGTAAGAACCTGGGACAGAAAGCAATGGATGACAAAGATTACACCACACTGGCCAAGGCAACAATGTGCGAGGTGCTGTTGTACAACAGGAAATGAGGTGGGGAGATTCAGAGGATTCGTGTTCATCAGTTCAAAGCTGTTGAAAAAGATGCACACAAGATTGATGAGGCTGCTGATAGCCTTAGACCAGTTGAACAGCAGCTCACTGAAACACACAAAAGGGTGGACATTTGGACGATGTGTTGCAGCTGAAAACCAACCACCAGGAAAACAGCACAGCACTACGAAGCTGACCTCCTTAGTGGAAGTCACCCTGGCTCTGCTGCAGGAGCTGGCAGAGGTATATGAAGAGGCAGAAAAGGAGCTTCATTTCTTTCTTTTTTTCACTCTGTGCCTGTCTCCCGACACAAGCACACGACTTGGCGACTTGCTGCGCTGCGCTACTACACGTGGACTACACTTCACCTCGGACCACACGTGTCAGTCCTTTTCAGGGCTGACTATTGTGACTGCTGGTGGGCTACAGAGCAACAACTACAGGAGCTGCTCTACTTCTACAAACTCACATACTAAGTCCTTTTCAGGACTCAGTGTGACGTTACAGGATCCATCCGTGACGTTACAGGACCCATCTGTACCTCCAGGATCGATCCCAGCAAAAAAGGCATTTCCACAGGCGGGTTTCTTCAACTAAGAGGAAGAGCAGGATCATCCCCCCGCCTCTACAAGCTGTGCTGCGCTGCTTGGTTCGAACTTTCTGCCTACTCTATTCTGTTCTCAC
The DNA here is from genome assembly GCA_017654935.2 of Phymorhynchus buccinoides. Taxonomy (NCBI): domain Eukaryota; kingdom Metazoa; phylum Mollusca; class Gastropoda; order Neogastropoda; family Raphitomidae; genus Phymorhynchus; species Phymorhynchus buccinoides. The sequence goes on along the minus strand of CM065685.1, from coordinate 4,041,582 downwards.
GTTCTACTATCAACATACGGTTCCTCTCTCTCTCACACCTCACAGTGAGAGGAACTGAAGTCTACAGGACATCTCTCGGGATCTTTTCTTCTCTATTTCTGACTAAAACTATCTTTCACCTTTTCTATTTTACTCGGTGGCTATGAGCAGCCACGCTGCTCCCACCAACCCAACCGAGGGTACGCCCAGCCCTGGGCCCCCTCTTCTGTTACCACAGCCCGGCTCTGAGCACTCTGCCCCCCTTGCAGACTCACCCGCCTCCCCTCCTGGTGCGGAAGCCATGGAGGAGGAAACTGATAGTGCCTCTATCAGTCGACAATCGAGAAAACGCACCACTAGCGAAGTTAGTGATGACTCATCAGTGCGAACGATGACAACTGATGGAGATTGGGATAGCCCTGAGTGGCAAACACAATCCCGCAAAAAGCAAAAAAGGGTTGACGCTGGCATCCCTAGCGAGAAACGACACAGCAAGGGTGAAGGTGCGCCTATATCCCTAGTGTCCCAAAAGCAAGGCAAAACTGCTCAGGCCCCACAAAAACTGGCACGCTCGATGAGCAACCCAGAACTGGGTAATGTCAACATACCCAGCATGACAAACCAGCTACGGCTCGACGTAGCCAAAGAGAACGCTGCAATGGAACTGAACGTTCCCACAAAGCCTGCTGTCAATGGGGGCAAAGGGACAAGCCGAAGGCTCCCTAATCCAGTTTCCAAAGGTACCAAACCGGTCCTTCAAGAGCACCCTCTTGTCATCGTTGACAAGAAGGAGGGAAAACAGACCCTTATTCAGGCAAAGCGGGCTCTGAACAGCCTCATCAGAGACATTGCGGGCGACGTTCAAAGCATCCGTCCCAACAGCCTAAAAGGCACAGTCATTGTAGGCTGCGTAAGCCAACGGCAGCAGGCAAAGCTCCAAGGTACGACCAAAATTGGGGACATCCCGGTAAGATGCTACATACCGGTCCCCACTGTAAAGGGTGTTATTGGCAACATCCCTCTACACGTGACTCCAACACAGAGAGAGAAAGAGAGAGAGAGAGAGAGAGAGAGAGAGAGAGAGAGAGAGAGAGAGAGAGAGTGAGAGAGAGTGTGAGTGAGTGAGTGTGTGAGAGTGCGTGTGTGAGAGTGTGCGCGCGTGTGTGTGTAAATTATGACCAAAATAATGACAACTTTTCGTTGCCACTGGGTTTAACGTGTGCTAAGTGCATGGGCACACGGGACCTCGGTTTATCGGGGTCATGACTGACAAAGCTGCGGCCATGAAGAAGTTCAAGGAGGACTTGAATGAGGCAGTCCAGACCACTCTTGGGACTGATGAATCCATCGAGTTTCTCGGGTGCAACGCTCATTTCCTTCTTTGCTCGAGTGCCGAGACAAATGTAGTATGCAGGGAAATCCAGACTGAGAGGAACGAAGTGCAATTGGGGCGTGATCGTGAACAGCAGTTCAACAAGTTTTCAACTACAGAGGCTGCAGTGGTGCGCTACATAAGAATGGAGTGTGAAGTGTTTGGGCCATGGGGAGATGAAAAAAATGGCTGTAGGGATGGATGGCTCGCATACTGCTCTCTCCATCACAAAGCATCCATCATTTCCAGCTTCAAAAGCAATCGGTTTAATAATGTTTTTGAAGGTCTGCTGCTGTGCACTACCACAGGGCAGACATCATGTTGTTCCTGCAGGAATACCTCCCAGAAAGGAATCAGAAGCTTCAGAGTGTCCTTATTGATGCCAAATGTGGCCTCTTGACTCTCTACGTTCTTGCTCTGACCCTCCTCTTCTTTCGGGTCACCGGGCCCTACTGGTAACTGTTAGGGTCAGGGACTAAATACCTCGACTTCTACAGCCATGTTGTGGAGATGAAGGTAGAACTGCAAGAGTAGAGTCATGGTGCCAGGCCCATGTTTGATCCCACGCTGCAAACTGTTTGGTCGAGCGCTCCCAGACTGTGCATCGTTTGATTCTGCCATGCAGGTGGGTGACGAAATGAAGGAGAAAACAGCCAGTCCTCTGCAGCCACTATGTGCACAGTTGGTGAAGGTGATTGACCTACAGCTCAGAGTTCCTGCCTGGAGGGGCCTACCATGATGTGAGGGATGCTGCAAAACATGAAAAAATGTCCCATTCACACATCACCAACCTGCTGGGTGATGCCTGCTTTGGAGATCTGGACCTGTCCATCTACAAAAGAATACTGCTTGCCATCACCATGCCACCATGAACATGCTAGTTCGCAACAAAACCATGCGAACTGGTTCCAAGGCAAAACACAAGCTGAGCAGGAACAACAAAACCATGCGCAACTGGTTCAAAGACAAATCACAAGCTGAGCAGAAACAGCTGCTCAATCTGTCAGCCAAAAAGGCACAGCAGATCAGAAAAAGGCACCGCCAAGATGAGCTTGATGTCCTTGCCCAGAGCAAATTTACCATTGAGCAAAACAAACTGCAGAAACAGGCTGCTCTTGCTGAGAATGAGTCTTGCCCCTGCAACCTAAACGCAAAATTTGATTGGAGAGTTGTATGTGATTATAATACGTTTTCTATTCTGTTGTTTTGATTCATGTTGTTTTGTTGGTAAATTATTGTTTTATTTGTTTTTCTTCCCATCGTACACTAATATTGATGTTGTGCTGTTTATTTTCCATGCTTGTGGCAGCCAATACTATGTCATTGAAAAATGTTGTATAAGCTCTAAGCTTGTTGTGCTCTACTCATTTAAATTATGACTTTATGTGCTGCTGCTGTATGTGCTTCATTTGAATAAATCTTGTTTAAACCAAGAAGGAAAGCATCACACAGCCAGTTTGCTTCAGCACGGAGGGCCTTGTCATACACCTGCAGATGTTGATGGTCTGGTAGCCCGGTATGATTTGCAAAAAGACAAGAGAGTAACTGTCCTGGTTCAGATGAACTACAGTCGACCCCCTCTTTTAAGACCTTCAAAAAATCGCGGAAAATCGGTCGTAAAAGAGGGGGGTCTTTAATCAGGGGTGACCAAAACAATGCACTCAGTGACTCACTACACCGTATATGACACACAGCATATGCATACACTAGAACTAAAACATGCTTTCTCCGTCATTCTTGAATGAAACATCGCGGTCTAGCTAATAGTAATATACGAAAACGAGCGAAAACGGGCTAAAACAGAAAGTGTGCTCACGGCCCGTGTTGCACTCACACACCAACTACACATAACAACAGTACAGACCTAATTTTCGCCATTTTATGCTCTGGCAGTTCATTTTCAATCACAGTTTGCATACACGGAACTTTTACCGCGCATACAACTCGGCTGACAAAATGGCGCCGCACATACCGCAAATACGAAATCACGGCAAACGCTAATGCGCCAGCTGCTTTCATTTATCGGATTTTGTGTGTTGTTTGCATTCAGTGAGTGTTTCAGTGCACGCACTAACGCTGATTTATCAGTTTGATAACGGAAAGGAGCTGCTTTTCAACTTATTTTTTGTAAAGTGAGACCATTCACCGAGTTCCAGCTTATGGAGTGTGACCGATCACCTAGTTTCAACTTGGGAGTTGACTTCGCATTTAGACCTACGTGTGCACAGAGTTCGTAAAGATCGACACGATCGCGACTGTTTCAGTTCAAACTTTGATCATAAACTGCTCAGTGATGACACATGTGCATAAAAGTGGTGACATTTAGTGGTCAGATCGTGATATCGCTGATTAAATTCTTCAATTTCGGCATGAGAACGGTTCGTTTTTACCGAGATTGACCTAACAACAGTGGTACCCCAGCTGTGCGTCGGCTCGAACTGAGGCCGAGAAGGATAGATATCATAGTTTTTGCGACTGATAATTGTCAGAATGTGTTGCATCGGTCGTAAAATCAACAAGATTTACGGTCGCAAAACGCGTTAGAGGGGGAGTCGTAAATGAGGAGGCAAGTTTAGAAGAAAAACGATCCGTCATTCATATTTCAGTCGTAAAAGAGGGGAGGTCGTAATTCAGAGGGCCGTTCGTGAGGAGGTCGACTGTATCACAAAACAGTTCTGCTTGAGAAGTCACCTCTTCTGAAGACATCAAATACCAGTGTGGCCCAGCTGACTGAGAACCTGAAAGCTTTTTATGGCAGGAATATTCTGAGTGTTTTTTTGGCTATGTGTTTGTTATGTAGATTTGAATTATACTTAGAAGATATTGATGCAAGTCATAGATGGGTTTTATAGATCCCTAACCTTAAGGGAAAAATCTGTTTTTCCGACCCATGAAGATGCTGCGACTACGCCAGTGCCTGTGTGAGTACTGCACCAATGCAGAGCGGCTGCTGAATGCAACGAATTAACTTGCTGCCTGGAGAAATAGCCTGTGCCGAGTAAGGCACGTCTACCCAGAGATGAGAGTCTGAAAAAGTCAAAAAGGCGGAAAAAGCCCCCTGAAGCTGAAGAATTTTTGCTTTTAATCAATAAAAAATCATCACTCGGGACAGTAAAGTATCAAAATATAAGTTGCCTTGACTTATAAAAAAAATGTCTATTTCTTACCTTATCTTATGTCCATCAGGAAACCACACGGACCATCATCATGAACAGGGCTTTTGGAACTTGGTATCATCGCTAACTTCGACCTCCATCCACTTCCAACTCCACTTATTTTTCACTGTAGAGTCGATTTTCTTCGCTAACACTTTTTCACTTTCTTTCACCTGATGAAACATTGTGATTTTCGTTTGTAAAACGACCTCGTGAAACCTTGCTTTTATGGTCTCGGTTAACCATAGAGTGGTAACAAAGAGAGCAGTCTTGGTCGGCCCAATGAGAAACCGGAAACGTCCATTTGAGAACAGATTGATCGAGAATGAAACATCGATCGTTCGTCCAGTCATCCTGCCGATCATCAAAAAACTTAAACCTACCCCCCCTACCCCCCAAATTTCTCAACGGATTTACACTGATCTCAAAACTGACCCCTGGGGCCATCCAAAAGGCGAAAATCTGCCGTTCAGTGGATAAATCTCATCTCTGCTACCATGGGGTGGACCTGGCTGTAGTGCAGTACTTCGTCATCATTATTGTCAAATGACGGCTCTATATTAAATAGGAGCGATATTGATTATGTCATGAAATGTGTTCAGTGTGTTCAAGGCACCGAATTCAAGGGGGAGGTGCAAAACCTGTTGCGTGCCAAAAACGTCGCCATGATTAGGAGTAGCCCTTATCATCCACAATGACAGGGCAAGTGTGAACGCTCTGAGCGGGAGGTCAGAAGGAAAACATTGTTCATGACAGCACGTAGAAAGGGATTCAACTGGGCAAGCAATTTGTACCTAGTGCAGCAAGCCATCAATGATACCCCAAAGATGTATTGGCCCAGCAATGCCCTTCTGATATGTATTTCAACAGATCAGGGTCACATGTGAACGCAGCAATTTGTACCTAGTGCAGCAAGCCATCAATGATACCCCAAAGATGTATTGGCCCAGCAATGCCCTTCTGATATGTATTTCAACAGATCAGGGTCACATGTGAACGCAGCAATTTGTACCTAGTGCAGCAAGCCATCAATGATACCCCAAAGATGTATTGGCCCAGCAATGCCCTTCTGATATGTATTTCAACAGATCAGGGTCACATGTGAACGCAGCAATTTGTACATAGTGCAGCAAGCCATCAATGATGCCCCCAAAGATGTATTGGCCCAGCAATGCCCTTCTGATATGTATTTCAACAGATCAGGGTCACATGTGAACGCAGCAAAACTTGCCTCTGAAAAGGCAGCAACGAGAAGCATCAATTCAAAGCGTCGCTCTACATCCATATGACTCAGTGCCAAAAGGTGCGCACGGTGATGGTGGTGCTGTTTGATCATGAATAAAATCATTTTGAAAACAGTCTGTGCTGCAATACTGGTTTGAGCGTGTGTGTGAATGATTGAATATATAGTATATACAATCACAGCGCCCTATCTTTGTAAATTATGACATTATTCAATCCGAACTTGAGAAATGTGTGTAAAAACGGGCCGCCGAAAACGGACAGTCAGGAAGTGGGTCTCGTTTGTTCGGATGACTGCCAAAACAATGACAAAATTCGGCAACAAAACAACGTCAAATGAAAGATATAGCATTACTATGTTTAAATAACACGACTTTGAGCAAGAAATATTGAATAATCTTAAGATAATAAAGTATAAAGTTGGATGGTGGCGAAGGCCGAACGTGTCGTAATATATAACATGACCAAACTTTCGTACCAACCCCGCAAACCATTACGTCATTTTTCTGGAAAATGGGGTCATCGAATTGACCAATGAAAATGCTTCAAACGAAATGGTGATCTTTCGATTTTATAGGACAGCAATTGTTTTTTTACATCAATTACTGAGTTTGGTCAAAGTTGACGTAAAATATGACGTGTGAGATTCACGTGAATAAATCTAATATTTTAAAACAAAAATTGATTTTGTTTAGCGAGTGGTGTTTCCATTTTTACGTTCCACATCCGGTCACGTTTTCATTCATCCGATTGCAAAGCATAGCAGACGACAGAACGAGTTCGGTAAGCTGTAACCCGTTTTATTTTTATGACGTTTGACACGAACTGACGTGCGCAACAAAATAATGCTGGATTTCTGTCCTAAACGAGTTTATTAATAAGTTTAAAGGCACATTAGTGTGTCAGTATGACAGATACGATCATTAAAGTCGTCCTGATTACAACGAATTTCCACATGGGCAGGCCATGTCTGAAAAGAAAAGGTGACATTGTTGATTCTTATGACGACCGGTCTGCCGTAAATCTGACGTTCGTTCGTCCACGTGCATTGTAAAATTGACGTTTGATAGTGTGGAATGTTTTTCAAGAAAAATCCAGCATTGTTTCACATTAGTAAATAAATAGTTAAATTTCATTATTTGTAGTTGACTGTGGTGGTATTCTGTGTGTGTGAGGGGGGGGGGGGCATTCTCTGGCATTCTCTGTGTGTAAGGGGGGGGGGGGGGGGGGGGTCGGTGGGGTCATCCTATTTCCCAACACATTTTCTTTATTTTGAATGCATTATTTCAAACACCTATTGCAACATCATTCAAATGATCAATTTTTGTAAGAGTTCATAAATTGTGAACTGAATAGCTAATTCAGTAATTGTGCATTGTCACTTATTATGGTAGGAATAATCTTAAAACACATCACAACTCCAGATAGTTTTCACACTCCCCCCCCCCCCCCCCCCTCTCTCTCTCTCTCTTTCTCTCTCTGACAGATTGGAAGGATAGGCTTTTTGTTTTAGCCTAAGATCGTTATCCTTGTTAAATAAAGTTGTGAAGTGTCAAATGAGTTCCTCATCATAATCTCCACTACTTTTTTTTTACAATTAATTTAGCTTACTGTTTTAACTCTGTAAATAAAAGTTTTGCGCTGTTTCTTTTCAACATTTCCGATAGTCATGGTGAAGTCAAATGCAGAGAGATCAGCTGAATACAGAGAAAGGATGAAGAAAGACCCTCTACGTTATGAAGACCAACGTTTGAAGGCAGTTCAGCGAGCGAGGAAACGCCGCACCGTGCAGAAGACTGATGAGCAGAAGGCCCATGAACGACAGCTTGCGTGTGCTCGGCAAAAACGATACGTGTAAGTTTTGTTGTATTTACTGTTTGTATATTATGGTACAGTGGAACCCCCCTCCCCCCTATAAGACCTCCCACTATAAGACTCCCTCTCACATAAGACCTCTTTCTCTGCGACATTTCCCTTCTTTGTAAGTAATAAAATTAACCCCCTTAAAAGATCCCTCCCTCATTTTTTAAAGATCTTGTAAGGGAGGTTCCACTGAACATGAATCTGGCACACTTTGTTTTATTGATTTCTACATGTGCCCGGACATTGTTCTATATATTTCTCTCGTTTCAAGAAAAAAAAGTTTGTCCTATCACTTTTGATACTTATAACATCTCTGCATTTCGCTTCTTTTTGTTTCCACGGAGAAGCTGAAGTCGCAGAAACAAGATAACCCTCTTCCTGCGAAAGTGGCAACAAGACGGGACAAGGAAAAGGCGGAGCGGAAACGAACTGCAGTTCGGTTTGCTGTCCAGAAGCACAGAGCCAATCAGTCAGCTCAAAAGAAAAGGAGAGATAAGGAGAAGAGAATGGCACGGTATTATAAAAAGAAAGCGGAAAAAGAAGCTTCAGAATTAGAAAGATCACAAACTGAAAGTCAAGATGATCAGAATCGGAATCCAGATACTTTCTTTCCTTCTGCAGTTGCTTATGCGAGGGCAGTAAACCAAGGCCAGGGGACCTGCTTTAGCCCACCTGATTAAAGGGGTTATCAAAACAGCAGACAAAGAAACAAGACAGACTTTAAAAGAGCTGAACATTGGGTGTGCTTCCCCCAAAAAACAGTTGTCACTCCTCTTAGGGAACACATTCAAAGCTTGAGAAAGAAGAGGAGCAAACGCACTTTAGAACAAAAAAGAGCTATTGGGAAAGTTTTTGGCGAGGGTGGGTTTGAGGATATAGGGCTGTCCAAGAGGTATGTCAGTCAAGCCACTCAAGAGACTGAAAAGCCTCTTTATGCAGGAAAGGGGAGCAAGATTCAGAAGACCATTGGAGACTTCTTTGAATCTGCTTCCGTTTTCAACCCTACAAAATCGGCTAAAAGGCCAAAGATTCTGCTGAAACCGGTAAAGGAGCTGCACAATGAATTTTGTGAAAAAAGCAACGTCCCTGTATCTTTGCGCAGCTTTTACAGACATAAGCCACAGTACATTGCCTCTGTCACGAAGTTGAAATTCAGGCAATGTATGTGTGAGATTTGTCTGAATCTGAAATTGAAGCTTCTTGCTTTGAATACATGTGTACATGTGAATGAAAGTGAGAGAATGAGAGTGAATGATCTTTTGAGAATGAGTGTCTGTTGTTTTGATGGTGAATTTCCAAAGATGCCATGTATTGATCGTGAATGTGATAGTTGTGGACTTGCATCTCTGCAGGTTCAACTGGAGGCGCGCCTAGAAAAGGCTTTGGGGGACGCCATCACCTGGAGCAGGTGGGAAAATGTCAAGGAGGGCAAGTCTTCCCATGTGGAGAAAGTGAGGAAAAGGGGAACAGTGGCAACATGCTTGGAAGAGTTGTTGTTGGAATTGGGTCCTCTATTCAGACATGTTTTCAATGCCGAATGGCAAAGAAAGCAGTTGAACATACTCAAAGCTGACCTTCCAGGTGACTGGGTCTTGGTGGTGGTTGATTTTTCTGAAAACATTTTTTGTAAGTTCCAGGACGAGCCACAGAGTGCTCACTGGTCCTACAAACAGGTGACCTTGTTCCCTGTTGTCACCTTCTTCAGATGCTCTGCAGACAGCTGTGGGACACTGAGCAGGCATCGCTTAGTTTTCCTGAGTGATGACCTCCTGCATGATGCACATGCAACGCAGGCATTTGTGCAGCACACACTTGAGCACCTGGCCAAGACTCTCAGAGTTATTGGGAAAGTGGTACTGGTCAGTGATGGCTGTGCTGCACAGTTCAAATCAAAACTTCCCTTCTTGTTGCTCTCCAACACTGTGGTGGCTGGATCCAAGTCTGCAGTTGTTGAAAAGGTATTCTTTGGTTCCAGACATGGACAAAATGACAGTGATTGGTGCGGTGGTGCTGTGAAGAGAACAGTGATGCGTGACATAGCTGCTGGCCGTGTTGTTGTTAGATCTGCAGGGGATATGTTTGACCACTGTGTGAAAACACAGGCTAAGACTGGCAGCTCGGACGATGCTTGCCAGCACGATATCCAGCATTTTGTCCACATTCAGAAGTCTGATATCGTTCGAGAGCTTGAGTCAAAAATGGTGAAAACTGTTCAAGGCTCAAGGAAACTGCATCATTTGAGATCGCAGGCTCCAAAAGTTCTTGCTGTACGGAAAAATTCATGCTTCTGTGCAGCATGCATTTCAGGACAAGGGCAGTGCTCTTCTTGCGAATATGTCCAAGACTGGAAAGAGGTGAAACTGCAGTACACAGGGCCAGAATCCCTTTTGCGTTCTTTGGGATCAAAATCAGTTGATCACTTGCCAGGGGATCCTTTGTTATCAGAGGCCAGTGACTAAGGCATTTCAGATGTTCCAGAGACAATCAACAGCTCTGATTCAGAAGACTCGGCTTCTGAAAATGATGTGAATGGGGAAAGAGTTGAAGAAGACAGGATTCCCTTCTTCCATGTGCTGGCAGACGAGTTGCGTGTGTGCAACACTGTTGAAGAAGTCAGGGAGGTGGCAGAGCGCTTGGATGATGAGATGGAAAATGTTCCACTACCACAATCTCCCATGGCAAATCTGGCTGGATGAGGTATTGACACCACTGCCTTGAATCTGTTGCCAGAGGACATTCGCATGAAATGTTTGCCTCTATCTGTCACTGGTGATGGGAACTGCTTCTTTCATTCCCTCAGTACCTTGTACTTTGGAAATGAAGAGCATCACCAAGAGTTCCGTTGCAGAATCGCGATAGCCATGGCAAAGAATCAGACAGTATTCCTTGATGGCAAACAGTGGTGTAGGCAACAAGTTGATGATGTCAGTCCTGATGAAGTACTCTGAGTTGCTGTTTTGACATCTGTTGAACCAACTCTGCCACCGCCCGAGGCATTTGAAAAAGAAGTGCTTGCAATTATCCAAGATTGCATCTTCACAGGTTTGTGGGAGTTTTTCGCTGCTTGTTTTGTCCTGAAACGTCCCATTCAGTCTGTGTTCCCTAGACTCGGGTGGGAGCTTTATTAAAAGCATTGCAACTGCATCATCAGGGGCCCAGACTGCTGTGATGACAACAAGCTGTACATCATGTGGTCCTCTGAGCGATTTGACAGTGCACCGGAGCACTGGACACCAAATCATTGAGGTCTCCGACTGTTGATGTTCCGAAAGTACAGTCTCACTACATTGTGCTGTGGAGCAACAAGGAGTACGTCGGTCAGGTGTTGGAGGTGGATGAACTTCTGGGTTTGATTTGTGTCAAATTCATGCTACAGAAAGGTACATCCAAAATGTACTCTTGGCCGGAGAAGGCAGAAACTTGGGAACCCTTTGACGCATTCCTGCGCCTAGCCCACTTGGTTTTCAAGCCAGGAGTTTCCAACTGGCGGGTGCAGTACTTCACTCTTCATGGTGAATAGAGAAAAACCATGCACTTTCCCAAAACCATGCACTTTCCCCATTTGCTCACTGGATTCCCACTTGACTCGATGAGTGCAAGAGAGAGGGAGGGAGGGAGAGAGAAATGAATGAAATGAACCTTTATTTTACAACGGTAAAAGTATTGGCACAGAGTAACAATTTTTCAGACTTGCTTTTTTCATTTGTTTCGTTGACATTTGTAATGTGGAAAATGAAGACTGGCAGATAAACATTGAATGAAAGGTGCACAGTCTTTTTGTCTTACTGGACTTCATAAATGCTTCAAACTTGGATAATGTTATGTGTTTGAAAGCTTTGTTGTGACATGTTCACTGCAGTGAACATGTACTTACGTCAATGAAAGCTAAAGTGGCTTGTTTTGTCCTGGAAAGTTGTGAGGGGTACATTTGTCGTAAATGTTGATATTTGTCACGTGACATGTTTAATGCAACCATATGTTTAATAAAGCACATCAATCTCAAATGCTGTGTTTGTTTTTTACATTCATGTGTACAAGCAGAGAGCAGTTTTATTTGAACAGCTTTAGCAGAATCGTGACAATTATGATGTTTCTGAAACGGTGCGTGTCATACATAAACTATTACGACAAACTTATGCTAGTAATAATTTTTATTTCAGCTTGAAATACATTTGGTGTCATATACTTTCCTTTGATTCGAAACTCTTTTAAAGAAAATGATAACTTATACTACTATAGGTAAATTTATCAACTTGCAGAAAAAATACTGGCACTTATATGTTGTAATATGTTATGTTTGTCGCGAACACAATTCCCACATTCAAACACATTTTTCTCAAAAACCAGCCAACAAGTTATCTTTTTGTTGCACAACATGATGCAATATACTTTACTCTTTCACCTAACGTCAGTCTTGACATTCCAATGTGAAGTTTATTTTCAACAAGTTATCTTTTTGTTGCACAACATGATGCAATATACTTTACTCTTTCACCTAAAGTCAGTCTTGACATTCCAATGTAAAGTTTATTTTCAAGGGTGTCTGTCAACATTCTGTGCACACCTGTTGGCACTGAGTCATACAGAGTTGCAACTAGAGGGCGCGATTGCGGGATTCGCGCATTAAAAAAAAAAATCCCGCAAATAAAAAAAAGCTTCGCGAGAACGCGCGCGCAAAAAAGAAACCATCCCCGCACTTTTAAAACTGATGCGCGCGATCATTACGATCAAGCTAGTCACCCTTGGCAGGGCCTCTCATTCTCCCAACAGCGTGCACATAACAAGCAATTTCATTGGACAGTAGGTAGTTGTATACTATGATCGACCAATGAAAGCGTGTTTAATGTAATTTAACGAGCGGGCTTCCGGTCTCAGCACTGGGTGCAGAAAAATGGCGACCAAACGCAAAAGCGGGACTTTGTTCGACTTCGCGTTAAAAAAAACACGATCGTCCCCACCACCTAGTCCTTCGACAAGCAGGACTTCAGAAGATGAAGAGATTGGCGATGAAGAAGCCAGCTTTGAACACGCAAGTGATTCAGACTGTGAGAGTGACCCAAAATCGAGTGCTGATAAATCGAAAAAGGGAACAAAGTTCCAAGACGACTGGAAAAAAACATGGCCGTGGGTGACAAATGAAGTCGACGGATTGCGCTGCAGTTTGTAAGTAAATGTAATTATGTCAGTGTGTGTGTCACTAAGTTTAAATGTTATTGTACTTTTTTCTCCCATCCACACCCCCCCCCCCCCTTTTTTTTCCCCAAGTCCCCCCTTTTTTCAAGGTGAGGGGGGGCTTGCCCCCACTTTGATGAAATCCTAGTTGCAACTCTGGTCATATATACAACATTGGAGAAAGTGTTCTGATTCGCTACCCCCTAAATCTGCTGGTAGGGTTCGTGTCCCCTGTCGAAGGTCTGTTTGTAGAGGGAAGGTCATTGAACGATCTCTGGCTCGCAGTAAACACAAGGTTCAATACTGCAAACCATCCGGGGAACAGGTAGCTCAGTGGGTGTCAGTCATTGATATAACAAGCATGACAGTCGCAAAAGAACGTAGAAAAAAGAAAGTTGCCAGATAGAAAATGTGCAACGCATTAAAGAAAGAACAACACAAGCAGAAGTATGCAATACCGTTGAGCCACGATGAAAGAATCGGATACTTGGAAGCAATGGATGTTCAGGTGCTGCTAGATCCTACTGAGAGTCCAGGTAGCTGTCAGTTTGAATCAGTTGCCCATCAGCTTTGTCTGTTTGGCATACACAGGAGTGCAGATGGTTCTTTTAAAGGAGTCTGCCAAAGAGACCAAGACATGGGAAGATTGTGAAGGTTTTTTTACAGAAGTACTGTGAACCTCGGCCACAGTACAGGCTGATTCACCTGATGAAAAAAGCGAAAACGGATTTGGACAAACTTGAGGATTTAGATCAAGGGCTAGAGTCATTCCTCAGTATACCAGTTCTTCCCCAAATAAATCTTGGCCAATTTTGTGAGGGTATTGGCCTCACAACAGACCAACTAGAGTGGTGAATACAGCACTATAATATAATAATTAATATGCTCAACTCCAACAAATGTGCTGGAACTGGAGGATTATCACAAGAAAACATTGCACCCTTCTTGTGTATTACACGAATGGATTTGTAAGCTGACCAAACATGAGTATCCTCTTCGAAGTGTCAGAAACCAAGTTGACAAAGCCAGACAAGATTGCAAGAAGTTAAAAAAGAAAAGTGGGCCAGCTGGTGAATCAGCAATGCTAGCGTTTTTGAAGGAACATTTTCGCCTATGATGACAGCTACTCCTTTTCCTTTCAATGAGAAAACGAGGTAGTAGCTGTCTACTACATGGATGACTACTTCCTTGGAAAAGTCGTCACCATCATGTCTGAGGGTGATGCTGCTGAAATTAGTTTTATGGAGAAAGCAAAATGCAAAGTGAAGGGAGAAGATGTGTACAGGTGGCCCCATGCAGAAGATGTTTGGACCATTTCATCAGAAGTCATCTTCGCTGGGAACTTGGAGCTACGACCCACGTCTACATCTATGCGGACATTTGCAGTGGACAATATGAAGAATTTGGCTGCCAGGTATGACGCTTTTAAGCGTTACCTGGCAGCCAATTGTTAGAGGAAAATAACCTCTCCCAACCCTGAATCACCCATTTACAGTGTAAGAGGTACATTAAGTTACATCAACGAGTTATGTTTTAACAATGGTAACAAAGTCAATATTGGCTATATGATTTATCACTATTAAATCAAATAGTGCGTTAAGTAGACCGCAAAATCTGTTTGGATATTAGAATACACAGTACAAACGTATATACAAAATCTGTATACAAAAGTATATATATTCCATATTTTGCTTAAATGAGTATCTTGTTCTCTGGCATGTGTCCAACTTACATGAAAATCCATGAAGGGGTTCAAAAGTTATGAGCATTTGTGTCATCCTTTTGCCGCGAATAATGGCACTTGTCCGCATCTGTCAAATCAGCACTTTTCTCAAGTTTGAAAGCTAATTTAGTCGTGAAAATAACTTTGGATCCTTTAGAAAAAAATTAGCCAAACTATATGCATCTAATAGACTTATTCAGGATAGATTAAAGACTTGTCATTGCTAAAACACAAAAAATATGATCCCCTCAACTTGGCCCTCGGGCCGATTTGGACCATTTTCAAATTGATTTTTTTCTAATTTTGACACATCATTCTTGAAAATAAAATAGAATATGCTTGAAATTTGGTAAACAGCTTCTCTAGGTACATGTTAAAGTATTCCAGAAGGATTAACTTTATCAGGAAGTGCAAAGTGTAATTTTGGAATGGTTAAAGTTGGGCCCCAGGGCGCGCTTTATTTAATTTGTGATAACCGCAATCTTCAAGCAGCCATAACTCTGGATCTAAACAAGATATTCACTTACTTTTTTTTTGTTATGCTAGTTTTTTCAATCTCTAAACAGATAATAAAAAATAAAAATATTTTATTATTCAAGTTTTGACTGCCGCCACCTAAAATTACTACAGCATGTACGTTTTTAGACACAAATTTTTAATGGACATTAAAATTAAATTGCATGTAATTTTGTTTTATTTTCAAATTGGTAGGAGGAAAATTTTATTTAAAAGGAAAGAAGTTGTGTCCATGTGTAGAACGGTACTGTGCGAATAGTTTACAAATCATATAACATGCGCACTAGAGATGCGCAGTAGATAGCATCAGTCTGCGGCACATGTATACGAAGCTAGTCACTAATAAAAAAGAGAATCATCACTGGATTCCTCTCGTGTCTGTGTTCACTGTATGCGAGCCATACACATACATGCAATACGCCAAACACAATAGCGCCATTGACCACTTTTGATGCTCAATTTTGGGTACCCAATGGAAAATGCGTAATACGATTTAGACAGAATAATGTTTCTTAGTGATCTGTAAGCATTCTTGGAAAACAAAAATTTCGGCCCAGGGGGTTGTGTCCAGGGGGTGACAAAATGTGCTCCAGTGTAGCATATACATGGGGGGCGACAATTCGTTCCTCAGTGCAGCACATAGGAATTGTGCAAGGGACGACAATTCGTGCCTTGGTTGTCGATACTGGGGCGACAAATCGTGCCGACGGGCGACAAAACGTGCTGCACAACTCAGCATGAATTGTCGCCGGCGACAATTCGTGCCATAACAAGGCACACACAACCTGAAGTGAAAGACAAGGGAATATTGAAGTAGTTTGCACAGAAGTCAATGAGATCCATATTCAAAGCATGAAATACATACATCAGGATAGTATGCACATACGTACATTTTGGCACGGACCAGTGTTCAGTTCAATTATTCACAAATTCGTAGAGGTTCTGATTTAACCACAAATTCAGACAGGTTTTGAGGGAGGATTTCTCAACTCACGGTTTGTAGATTCATCATGAGAACCGGCCTGCAGTTTGGATGTAGCCGGCGCATCGACTGCAGAAAATGATGACAACGCCAATAAAATGATGATGACGATGACGATGATGATGACGACGATGATGATGCTCCTGTCCGCTGTGATGTGTGATTTTCTGCAGCAGCATTCTGTCAGACTGTTTCAGGCTCTGACTTGGCAACCTTAGTAGGGATGTTCACTTCTGTGGCTGAAAAACAAACAAAAAACCAACAAAAACTGTCGTTATAACTTTTTTTTATACTTGTAAGCACATTTCTGCAGCCTGCAAAATAAATACATTTTAATTACAATTAATTCATCATATCAGTAAATGGCTTCACTCACACATACAGAGCTAAGGACACCAAATGAAAGCCAAGATAAAAAGAAAGTTGTTTTCCCCCATAAAAAAGATTTTTGTTTTAAACAGAGCAGTTGATGGAGAAATATGCGCTTTGTAGATACCATAATCAGTACCATTAGAAATCATTTTGTCTTAGTGCAAAAACTAAAGTAATTGAAATGCCAAAAAAGATCAATTCAAATCAATACATTTCATAGATTTGACCACTTTTCCATTTTAAGATGATGTTTCCACCTTCTGCAGTGTTGATTCCAGGATTTTAGAAAAGGGACAGGATCCCCTTGGCTCCCTTCATCAAAATTGAGCGGCATAATAAAAAGTACATGCACGGAAAATATTAAGACTGTTTAAAAGTTTGTTTTCCTTTCATTTTCATTAAATCAGTTGTTGCAAACAAGTTTCTGTGTGTGTGTGTGTGTTGCATAATGCAGGGGAAGAGGGTGGA
>CM065685.1:3999738-4022238 GCA_017654935.2 Phymorhynchus buccinoides | reverse complement strand
GGACGGTAAAGGTCAAGATGTGCCACCCCCCCTATATTTCTCGGTTAATTGTATTTTTCCATTTTGGCCTTTCTTACCATACATAAAGCTGTATTTTAGGAACCTTTTTAGCTAATAACCTTTTTGGAATACTAACCCTATCCCTAACCCTAACCTACCCCCCACCCTATAACTAGACGGAAAAACGCAACGAACCACAACTGTGACAAATCGCGGTGTACTGCAGTACATAGTGGGGGGTAGGGTTAGGTTTAGGGCTAGGGTTAGGGTTAGTATTCCAAAAAGAGAATTAGCTGAAAATGTTCCTAAAATACAGCTTTATGTATGGTAAGAAAGGCAAAATACAATTAATACAATTAACCGAGAAATGCAGGGGGGGGGGGGGGGGGCATATCTTTACCTTTACCTGCGGGATGATTGGGAGCCCTGATACTTGAGCCAAGTATTGTATTTTTACTCCCTTCCCCAAATCCCTGAAATGAAAGTTGTACATCCATTGTCAATCTTCCAGCGATGTTAAGCAGATGTGGGAGACACTGCTTACAATCTCATGTTCATGAATCCTGAAGAAAAAATAGTAATTGTGCCATATTTGGAGGAATAAAATGAACAACATTGCTGAAATAATCCAACACTTGGCTGGCTCATTGGTACAATATACACAAACCTCATCAGTAGTAGTACTAGTACTGTCGAATATTAGGCAGTGTAAAGTGCAGAGTGATTTAAAGATGATCCATCATGTAACAACATCATCATCAATCACACTGACCTCATCTGTACCATATACAATGCAGAGTGTTACAAAGATCGTCCAACACGTAGTACAACATAATCATCAATCACACTGACCTCATCTGTACCATATACAATGCAGAGTGTTACAAAGATCGTCCAACACGTAGTACAACATAATCATCAATCACACTGACCTCATCTGTACCATATACAATGCAGAGTGTTACAAAGATCGTCCAACACGTAGTACAAAGGAACATCATGGAGCTCCTCCCTCACAACACACAATATCCCCTTCATCCACCACATAATTCAACATAATCATCAATCACACTAACCTCATCTGTACCATGTTAGGAGGAGTGCAGTGTAGAGTGTTACACAGATCGTCCAACACATAATACAACATAATCATCCATCACACTAACCTCATCTGCACCATGTTAGGTGGTGTGCAGTGTAGAGTGTTACACAGACTGTCCAACACATAATTCAACATAATCATCCATCACACTAACCTCATCTGTACCATGTTTGGTGTACAATGTAGAATATTACACAGACCATCCAACACATAATACAACATAATCATCCATCACACTAACCTCATCTGCACCATGTTAGGTGGTGTACAGTGTAGAGTGTTACACAGATCGTCCAACACATAATTCAACATAATCATCAATCACACTAACCTCATCTGCACCATGTTTGGAGGTGTACAGTGTAGAGTGGTACACAGATCGTCCAACACATAATTCAACATAATCATCCATCACACTAACCTCATCTGCACCATGTTTGGAGGTGTACAGTGTAGAGTGGTACACAGATCGTCCAACACATAATTCAACATAATCATCCATCACACTAACCTCATCTGCACCATGTTTGGAGGTGTACAGTGTAGAGTGTTACACAGATCGTCCAACACATAATTCAACATAATCATCCATCACACTAACCTCATCTGCACCATGTTTGGAGGTGTACAGTGTAGAGTGTTACACAGATCGTCCAACACATAATTCAACATAATCATCCATCACACTAACCTCATCTGCACCATGTTTGGAGGTGTACAGTGTAGAGTGGTACACAGATCGTCCAACACATAATTCAACATAATCATCCATCACACTAACCTCATCTGCACCATGTTTGGAGGTGTACAGTGTAGAGTGGTACACAGATCGTCCAACACATAATACAACATAATCATCCATCACACTAACCTCATCTGCACCATGTTTGGAGGTGTACAGTGTAGAGTGTTACACAGATCGTCCAACACATAATTCAACATAATCATCCATCACACTGACCTCATCTGCACCATGTTTGGAGGTGTACAGTGTAGAGTGGTACACAGATCGTCCAACACATAATACAACATAATCATCCATCACACTGACCTCATCTGCACCATGTTTGGAGGTGTACAGTGTAGAGTGTTACACAGATCGTCCAACACGTAGTAAAGCGGTACATCATGGAGCTCCTCCCTCTCAACACTCAACATCCCCTTCATCCTGTCAGCCGTGTTGAATTGTCCCCCCTCTCTCTCCACTCTGCCCAGAAGACGATCAATGAAGTCTGTGTTGTGTAGAGGGGCCGACCATATGGGACCTCCAAATGTCCAATCTGAAATGTCAAATATTAACATTAACAAACAGTAATGACAACTGTCACTCCCTCTCCACTCTGGACAGAAGACGGTCAATGAAGTCTGTGTCGTGCAGAGGGGCCGACCATATGGGACCTCCAATCTGAAATGTCAAATATTAACATTAATAAACACTGAATGGCTCCCGCCCACCTGCGTGCGCATCTCGACCCTTCCAACGAAAGTGTCGCCATCTTAGTCAGATTTGTGTGTAAACAGGATGGAAGTTCAGTTTAACGTCGCGTATCGGCTTTCGCCATGTACGACGGGCTGAACAAACCAACCAGGGCATAAATAAAAAATTATGTTCCTGAATCACTGTCTTACTCTTACTAGTCTTAGCCAAAAGGCCAAGAAGCGATCAGAATTTAAACGTGTAAACAGCAACGATCGGGCATTTTTCAAACAAAGTTACTATCATATCATATACGGCATATAGTCTTTTAAATAGCCTTTAGCCTGCTATTTCCTTTTAGTTTATAAGGAAACGCAATTTAAAACTTTTTGTTTTTTGTTATTATTTTATATATATATATATATATTTTTTTTTTAAAGAGTACAACATACAGTGAAAACAAGCAAACTGATCTGCATACTAACTAATTTGTTTTTAAAACTATTGATAATTGAGTGTTCCTGCGGTTGCAGTATCATTTGGTAGAGAATTCCAATTGTTAATAACCCTGTTTGTGAAATACTGACTAAGATGGCGGTCTCCCATACTATGGAGCGCTCCTTGTGGCCGGATATGACGACACGTGGGTACAAGCCATAGTATAAACACTGTAAAACAGTAATGATAATTGTCCCCCCTCTCTCTCCACTCTCCCCAGAAGACGATCAATGAATTTGAAGACTGCATCGTGTAGAGGGGCTGACCATATGGGACCTCCAATCTGTAAAATATATTAAAAAAATAATGCACTATGGCTCCAAGTCCAACCCACCTGCGTACGCATCTCGACCATTCCAACGGAAGTGTCGCCATCTTAGTCCTTATTTGTGTGTAAACAAAGTGAAAATGTTATCTAAATGTGTAAAGAAAACATCCAGATGTTATAAATACAGTTTAGATAAGTTTCGAATTGGAACAGCCAAATACGCAGCATCGATCTGGCATTTTTTTTAAAAAGGTAAGGACTAAGATAGCGGGTCTCCCATAATATGGTGCTCCTTCAGTCCTTGTGGCCGGATATGACGACACGTGGGTACCAGCCATAGGCTATTATATAAAAACAGGAGACAGAACTGTCCCCCTTCTATTTGAAGTCACTACTTGTGGCGGTGCCATAGCCGATGAGGTTTAACCGAGGCGTGGTCACCGCTACAGCTTCTTCTTCTCCTTAGGCAGCCAACTTCAACATGCTGAAGGTTCTGCTGAACTTTAGGGGGTAGTACGAAAAAGAGAAAAATAGCAAGAGATGAGTACAAAGCGAAATAATAACATTATGGGGAAATAGAAAGAAAGAAATGAAATGATTGCAAGACAGTCAGGAAATAACTGAGTATTCACAGATACACAGTTTACCATGTAGAAATAATTAAGTTAAATATGTGAGGATTTGATTTGGGAAGGGGGGATGGAGGGGGGTTGGGGTGGGTGGGTGTGATAGAGGGAAAGACGAGATAAAGGTCATGCCCGACCGTTAAATGTACCCAGACTGGCCAGGGACACCCGGGCCCCACATGATGCATGTAGAGTGTCATGCACGACCGCTTAGTCCCCCCAGATCAACCGGGGAAACATGGGCCCCACATGATGCATGCACAGGAGTATTTGTATTCAGGTGACAATACATGCATGCAAATAAAGGGGGGGGGGGGGCATCTGTTTTTGGTTGTTTTGGTGGTGGTGTTGTGTGTGGGGATGCAGGGGTTGGAGGTGGGGAGGGGAAGGCAGAGGAATGGTTGTTTAGTAGAGGTGCTTTTGGAGGCCCCTCTTGAAGGCCTCCAAGGACTGGGTGGAGGCAACTTCCTCGGGGAGGCTGTTCCACTGCGGGATAGTGCGAGGAAAGACAGTGGACTGTCTGTATTGAGTTCTATGGCTAGGGATGTCGTATGAAGCTGAGTGAGATTGACGGAGACTTTTCTTCTGCAGGGTATTTGTTGGAAGATACCCCAACACCTCATTGACAAGCTTCAAAAAGTCCAGAACTCTGCTGCCAGACTTGTCCTCAAGGTCTCTAAGTATCATCATGTTCAACCACTCCTGATATCCCTTCATTGGCTTTCCATCAAAGCACGTATTGACTACAAAATTTCCACTCTATGTCATTCTTATTTCTCTGGAAATGCCCCTAGCTACATTTCTGACATGCTTTCTGTCTATGCTCCATCAAGGCAATTGCGGTCATCTTCAGATTCCAAAATTCTCTGTGTTCCTAGTACACGAACAAAAATGTTTGGTGAGCGCTCCTTTTCCTTTTCGGCCCCATCAGTTTGGAACTCCTTACCACGCGAAATCCGCCATATCCAGTCCTTGCAATGTTTCAAATCAGCTCTCAAGACCCACCTGTTCAAGCTACATCACAACCTTTAGGCCACATTACTTCTGGACTCTATTCTCACACACACACTCCCCTCCCCCCATATTAGTTTCACTGTGTGTTGACTGCAATGTGTACGTCAGCTTTGTTGCGAGAGAGAGAGAGAGAGAGAGAGAGAGAGAGAGAGAGAGAGAGAGAGAGAGAGAGAGAGAGAGAGAGAGAGAGAGAGAGTGTGGAGTGTGTGTGTGTGTGTGTGTGTGTGTGTTGATGCTTTGTTCAACTGATTGTATTTTGTATTGTGTTTTTTGGGTGGGGTGAGTGGTGGTGATGGTAACGGTGTGTGTGTGTGTGTGTGTGTGTGTGTGTGTGTGTGTGTGTGTGCGTGTGTGTGTGTGTGTGTGTATGTCACGGTACGTGCGTGTATGTGTGGGTGGGGTGTGTATGTGTATGCCTATTTGCATGTGCGTGAGCGATTATTTGTGTTGTTGTTGAATTTGTTGCTTCTTAATTTTTGTTGTTGTTAAGCGCATAGAGCTCCACATTGGTGGAGGAATGCGCTATATAAATGATTCACTATTATTATTATTATTATTATTATTTGGAGGAGATCTGTGTGGAATTTAAAGAAAGTAGTCAGACGGGCTTCATTTCGACGGGTCTGTAGAAGGGGCCATTTCAAGTTTTTCAGGAGGTCTGCCGATCTTGTTGCCTGACGGTAGTCTCGGGCCACCCATCTTGCAGCTCGGCTCTGGACTTTTTCGATGGCGTCAATGCTGCTATTGTTGTGGGGGTCCCACTCCCAGACTGGACTGGCGTATCACAGGAGGGGACGCACCATAGCTTTGAAGGCCTGTTCCTTGACTTTTTTGTTGTTCACTTTCAAGGCCCTCCTCAGGAATCCCAGACTTTTGTTTGCCCTGCTGACCATGTCATTCACTTGCCGACTTGGGTGTCCCACCTAAGATCAGCAGAAATCGTGACACCCAAGTACTTTGCATGGGGCACGCACTGGAGCTGTATTAATTTTTTAAAAATTCGGGACTTTACTGGTTTCGTACTGCCTCCGGGCATTGCCTCCAGTATTGTTCCAACCATATTTGTATTTACAAATGTCCCATATGTGTCTGATTCAGACCAAGAGGACGTAAAACTCCATTTTCTCTCTCGTCCCCCTTCTATTCAGTCTCACTCTCATTCAGACATGCATAAAAATGAATTTGCTGTCACATCATGACATAGAAAAGTTTTTCAAAAATGTTAAACTTCAACTAACAGCTGCCAGAGGGATTGAGAACACTTCGTTGAAACTTGTACTCACTTCTCATTAGCACCCTCACAACACGAACATGGCGCTCTCTCTCATGTTGACGAATTAGGCAAGACTTCCGGTCGGGGTGAAAGTGGAAAGGCATGGTGGGTAGGGTGTGCCTGAAACCCGAAACCGGGCGAAATCCCCCTCAAAACCCGAAACGTGAAGAAACCGAGCGTTACAATAATTTTAAAAAACCTGGTGAAACTGACTTCAAACTTCAAATAAAATGTCAACGTAAGCCTACGTGCAGCAGTTCTGTCAAGCTTTTCTTTTGATAAATTTGACAGGGAGCGTAGAGGACGGCGCATCTCCGCAATTGCGCCTACTGCCTTGTTCTCAATTGCGCCGGTGCCATATTATTTTAGCCATCAATAGGGCATTTGCCATGAGTGTTCGTTCTCTATACTAGACTACTAATTTGCCCGCACTCGTTCTGCCCGAGTTACGGTGACCTTTCTAAGTCAACTCTCTAAACTTCAACTCGGTGAATTTCAAGGTCGTCCTCACGTGGCAAATGTCCTAGGCCTATTGTGTCCTTTGAAACGGTTGAAATGGTTCATGAAAAACTAGCGTAATGGAAGTTTTCCATGTATAATAATTGCGCCTTGTTTCCGCAACTAGTGGGTATCTTAAAAATGAAACTTGGGGTGACTGTATAAACACACAAAAACTAGAAACGCTATTTTATTGATTTCAAATGCTGTTTTCTGTATACTTATAAGGACTGTCATCTCCTTGGAAAGAAAAGTATACATTTATGCAAAACTTCCATTATGTCTATTACGTTATTGCATGCTTTAGTAGTTTCCGGTAGATTGTGGTATTAAGATTCTCTCTCCTCTACTTCTCCACGCTTACTGGGTGTAGTAAAAGTCCCACAAAGCTGAAAAGTCCACATCACGAACACAAGTCTTCCCATTGTATTGTTCCTTCATGTGTGTGAGTTACGTAACAATGTCTACTTTTGTCAGGAACCAGTTCAACGAAAACAATGGCACAGTTGAAGATAGGGGTAATACAAATAGGCGCCATTGATATGCAACAAAAAATTAGACACGAAAAACGGAAGAAAGGGAAAGTGAACCGAACAGAATAAAACAAGAATAAAACAAAAATGTAAAAAAAAAAAGAAACAAGAAAGGAAAAGAATACATAAACCAAAACTGACAAAGAAGGGAAGGTGACTTGAGAGGGTAGAGTGGAAAAACTGAGGATACGAGGGAGGACACAGAAAGAAGAAAGAAAGGCAGAAAAAGAAGGCGAAAGAAGAAGAGGGAAAATGTCACTGAACATGGAGAGTAATGGATAACAGGAATAAAACCGAAAATGATTGAGGAAGAAATAAGGAAGATGAAAAATATGACGTAGAAGAAGAAAACGAAAATCCACTGCCCTCCTCTGCCCTAACCCCACCCCCCAACGAAAATAAAGCTGTTCTCCAAAAAAAAAGGCCTTCTTATTTTATCCTCTTCAATAAGTCTCTCTTCACGTAGCCTATATTACATGCACTTTTCCCGTTTGAAATCTTCGTCTCATTCAGAGGTCTGCCGTCGAAGCGAACACATCGAGAGCTGAACAAAGAAGCCAAGCACAGAGGCCAATGTCACATTAAATAATTAATTAATTATAAAATATAATGAGCCGCGCAAAAGCGTCTGATTATGTATTTCACTTAAGGTCACAATGAACGTTAAATTAGTATGTAGTTTGCTTTTTAAAATTTTAAATTGATAAAAACAGAGTAACTGACAACCTTTGATTTAATTTTTTGTGTTATTTCCCCCTTTTTTTTAGGGAGATAATTAATAATTTGTAATACACAGAGTTATACACATTTTCTTTTGCATCTGCATTTGCATACATGTATTGGCATTCTGTATGCAACGTTTGAAGCAAATCGACCATATAGGTATTCTATAACAACTGATTTATTTTCCAGAGTCCTTACATTAACCATTTTACACCACTGTTTAAATAACGGTCAAAAACGTTTAATAAGCTACTCGACCCAAGTTGCTTGCATGACTTTTTATTATCTAGAGACATGTACCATTTAACAAATTCACATTCTGTCTACGTCCTTGTATACGTCTTCTTTTGTTTTGTATCATCTTTTATTTTATTTTTACAACTAACAAATGTCCCATATGTGCCTTCCCAGGTCGAGAGGACGTAAAGCTTAAATTTACGATACGAACAAATTCACATTATAAATTGCCACTCGTTTGGTACCGATATTTCGAGCGGATTACGGTCTAATATCTCAGCGTTACGATTCAGATTCAGATTCAGGATGGTATAGTTCGCATGCGAAGGGTACTTATTTCATGGGAGCTACTTATTTCTCATGGTGACTGGTGAAAACGGCCCCTGACGAAAACGGCCCCTACGAGAACGGCCAAACTAGTTACGAAAACGGCTCTGGTATCCGGGACGAAAACGGCCATACTGGTTACGAAAACGGCCCCGGTACTCGGTACGAAAACGGCCCTACTAGTTACGAAAACGGCCCCGGTACTCGGGACGAAAACAGCCGTACTAGTTACTCGCCCTAATGCTTATAAATTCAAAGCTTTGTTCTCTACAAAAAATAAGAAAATATTACTCAAACTAAAGCACTTCATTACAGTTGTTAACGGTTCTTTCAGATAAATGGTATTAATCATGTCTTTTTCCCATTTTGTTTTTAATTTAGTAATACATTACATTATTTGTAATATTATGGTATGGGTTATCTTTGAAATGATTTTGGACATCACTCTTGGGTTGATTCTTGGAAATTTATTTATGTGTGTGTATGTTTTTATATTTCTGTGCCCAAATGGGGTATGAAATAAATTTCTTGCCTTGCCTTGTTACGAAAACGGCCCCGGTACTCGGGACGAAAACGGCCCTTCTAGTTACGAAAACTGCCCTTCTCTGTGTGTGTGTGTGTGTGTGTGTGTGTGTGTGTACGCGCGTGTGTGTGTCACTGTTACTAGTGTTAGCACAACAAACACAAATGCGTGCACATAGGGAGAATGAATGAATTTTAATGGAGAGAGAGAGAGAGAGAGAGAGAGAGAGAGAGAGAGAGAGAGAGAGAGAGAGACAGAGACAGAGACAGAGAGAGAGAGAGCTAGAGAGAGTCAGAAAAAGAGAGACTCAGAAAGACATACTCTTTCAAGATTGCAAAACAAAGATCCAAGAAAGTAAGGGGCAAGTTAGAGAGAGAGAGAGAGAGAGAGAGAAGAGAGAGAGAGAGAGAGAGAGAGAGAGAAGAGAGAGAGAGAGAGAGAGTATGTGTGTGTGTGTGTGTCACCGTTACTATTGTCAGCACAACAAACACAAATGCGTGCACAGAAAGAGGGAGAAGAGAGAGAGAGAGAGAGAGAGAGAGAGAGAGAGAGAGAGAGAGAGAGAGAGAGAGAGAGAGAGAGAGAGAGAGAGAGAGACTAAAAAAAAGAGAGACTAAAAAAGACAGATACTCTTTCAAGCTTGCAAAACAAAGATTTATTTTATGTGTTCAGATAGGTATTAAATATTAAATAATCATTTGTTGTTTTAAGATGATATAAAAGATATGAAAAGATGAACTTGGCTGAGTATTTTGTAGGCTTGAAATGGGTGGGGGAGGGCCGGTTGAGTAAATTTTAGTGAGATGCAAGATTTGCTTTTTTCCAAATCAAATCTTCACCTATCTAACTAACTTCCTTCGGTTTTGAATCTCATGAATATCTTTCTACATAGTAAACTGTGTATCTGCAAATACTTCAATTATTTCCTGACTATCTAGTAGAGGCTATGCTGACGAGGTCGCACTTGACATTTGCACACCACACAAAGTGTAGCGCAAGCCATAGTTGCAGTAACTTCCAATTGAAGTCAGGAGGTCCAACTGCATGTCAGGTAAAAGTGGTAGGCAAATGTGAGGATAGTTCATGAAAGGTCTCAATACACGTGAACAATTTTCTCTCTTTCCTCATG
This sequence comes from Phymorhynchus buccinoides, assembly GCA_017654935.2. Lineage (NCBI taxonomy): Eukaryota > Metazoa > Mollusca > Gastropoda > Neogastropoda > Raphitomidae > Phymorhynchus > Phymorhynchus buccinoides. The sequence goes on along the minus strand of CM065685.1, from coordinate 4,012,070 downwards.
GCAACAAAGTGATAGGCCAGTCATAATATGACTTACATATTACTGTGTTGCAATGGGTGAAGATTGAGAAATGTTGAAAGTTCCCTTTGATTGGCCACTCATATTTCTAGTGACATGCTTGATGCAAAATGTCTAAAACACGTGAAAAGAATTCAATTTTTAAAATATTCAAAGTCAAACTCTCATATCAAGTTAAACAAATTGACAATGTAAACTGTACTGCATAAGAAAAGAAAAGAACAAAGCATAAACTAGAAAATGGATTCTGTTATTCCGTTTGGATTATGTTATCGACAGAAGACAGAAGGGCCGTTTTGGTTTTCTGAGTAGGGCCGTTTTGGTAGGACTAGAGCCGTTTTCGTATTTTGAGTAGGGCCGTTTTCGTTTTTGACAGTAGGGCCGTTTTCGTAGGATGTTTTAGGCATAACTGAGATTTTGCCTAAAAGTAAAAAGTCTGATGAGGACATTGAACAATATGTTCTTGATGGTTATGCAGGTATTACTATTACAGAGGGTAGAGGTGTTTGTCTATTTGTAAAGGAGGGCTTAGACCTTGTGAGACTTGACAAGCTTGAAAAACTTTTCTCTCCCAGTATAGTATGTAAAATCATTTTACCAAATAAGAAACATTTCATATGCTGTGTTGTATATAGATCACCAAATTGTTCAAGCGATGAGTGTCTTGACTTGAATAAGCTTGTAGATGCCATATTACATGAGTATAAATCAGATGATATTCTTCTTATGGGAGATTTTAACTTTCCTGAAATAAATTGGGATCAAGAAATAATTAGTTGTGGCCAAAATCACCCATCCAACAAGTTTTTTGAAACAGTACAGCAAAACTACTTATTTCAAAAAGTCATGGAACCTACTCATCATAGAGGTTTACAGCAAGCAAACATACTTGACCTTGTTTTAACAAATCATGAGGAATTTGTCTCAGAAATAGAGCAATTATTTATTTATTTATTTAAGAAAATGTATATAGCGCTTCATCTTTAAGCTCTAAGCTCTACAATTACCTCATGTAGGAAAAAGCCACCACTCAGTCCTATGTTTTAACCTGTCGCTCAATGGAAATGATCAAACTTTACTTGGAGCACCTAAGTATTTAGTGAGAAAAGGGAACTACGGGGACATGAGGCATTTTGTTCAATCAGTCACTTGGACTGACATTGTAAATGATGACTACTCTGTTGATGATTGTAGAGTGGCACAGTGGTATCGCGTGTTCGCTTCGTGTCAAGTAAACCCGAGTTCGAACCTGGGTACAGGGGAGTTTTTTCCTCTCATTCTGCACTAGGCCTTAACGGTCTGAACGTGGAGTCTTTCGGATGAGACGATAAATCAAGGTCCCGTGTGCCCATGCACTTAGCACACGTTAAACCCAGTGGCAACGAAAATCCCCCCCCCCCTCATCAGTGACAAAAATCGCATGCAACATTTTTTTTTTTAAATTGGGTGGCGCGCCTCTGGCTGCGACGCGCTCTCCTGGTGGGAGCAACCCGAATTTCACAGAGACGCCTCTGTGACTATAAAGTACCTAATAATAATAATAATGATTGCTGGGACAATATAAGTAAAGTGTTGGTGGATGCTTGTAACAAATTTATTCCTAAGGTTAAGAACTCTCCCTTTCATACACGCAAGAAATATCCTATCCCATCTACATTACTTGACATTATAAGAAAAAAGAGAAGAGCTTTTAAAACCTACAAGACATTTAGGACAAATGAGAACTACAAAATATATGCTAAAGCAAGAAACCAAGTTAAATGGGCTTTCAGGAAACATGCTAAACAGAAGGAACATCATTTGGCCCGCGAAGCTAAGAATAATCCTAAACCATTCTATTGTTACGTTTCAGCAAAAACTAAACCAAGAGAGAAAATATGTAAGCTTGTTAAAGAAGACGGTACTTACACTGATTGTGATAAGGACAAGGCCCAAGTCTTGAATGCCTTCTTTAGCAGTGTTTTTACTCATGAATCTAACAATCCTATGCCCAACTTTGAGGCTAATTATATTACAGAGATAAATACAGTTACCGTAAGTCAAGGTGAGATGCATAAAGCGCTTAAGGACTTAAAGATTGACAAGTCTCCAGGCCCTGATGAAATTCATCCCAGAGTTCTTAAAGAGCTTGCATCTGAACTATCTTTACCATTAACCTACTTGTTTAATAGATCCCTTATGGAGGGTAAACTACCAACTAAATGGAAAGAGGCGGAGGTCAAACACATTTTTAAGAAAGGTGACAAGAGTATTGCGGGAAATTATCGCCCAGTCAGCTTGACGTCAGTCGTATGCAAAATATTTGAAGGCTTTATTCGGGACTCATTGTGTAAACATTTAATAGAGAATGACTTACTTTCTAATGATCAGTTTGGATTTACTAAAGGTCGCTCATGTGTCACACAATTACTTGTAACAATAAATGATTGGATGTCCTCTCTGGACGATGGTGCACCAGTTGATGCTGTTTATTTAGACTTTCACAAGGCCTTTGACACTGTTTCGCATGCAAGATTGATTCATAAACTAAGAGGATATGGTGTTACTGGTAATATGTTGTCTTGGATTGAGGACTTTTTAAGTGGGCGTATCCAGTATGTAAACGTAAATGACTCTTGCTCAGACAACATTCAGGTTACTAGCGGTGTTCCACCGGGGAGTGTCTTGGGCCCTACCCTTTTCATCTACTTCATTAACGATTTGCCTGACAATATGGAATGTGATGTTAATTTTTTTGCTGATGACACAAAAGCCTATTCCACCGTTGATGAAAACCTGTTATCTAAAGAGAAGGTTCAGAGGTGTATTGATTCTTTAGTCACTTGGTCTGACACTTGGTTAATGAGTTTTAACAGTCAAAAGTGTAAAGTTTTACATTTGGGTAAAAATAATCCTATGCACAGTTACTACATGAATGATGGTGATGTCAAAAGAGTACTGGTAAATACGTATGCAGAAAAAGACCTTGCATGGTGTCACTGTAGATCCATCCATGTCTTTTGAACCTCACGTAAATGGAGTCGTCAACGGGATGAGAGTGGTAAATTCGTTAAGGACTCTTCTCAAACTTCCAAGTCTAGTCGTAAGTCTTCTTCCATAACTTCGTCAAAGTCAGTTCAAAAACCGGCTTCACCGGCTAGTTCGGTCGCTCCTTCTGAGACAGAACCAAAGTTGACTTCGGTCTCGGTGGCTTCCACCCCAGCTATGGATACTCAAGCTATGTTCAAGCTTATCCTTTCTCAGCTCGGTTCGTCGGAGTCCAAGAAATCTCAGATTTCTACCGTTACTTCGTCAGACTATTTTTCGAAGTCTACTCGTCCGGAGTTTGTCCATCCTGTTATTTCGTCCAAAGCAACAGGGTCGACTCTCTCCCCCTCTTCTATTCACAGGGTTGTGGTTCGTGGCTCAGGGGGTCCCCTCTCCACCAAAGCCACGGTGTCTTCTAGGTCCTCCAGCCGGACCTACTTTGCAGGCTTCAAGGCCGTGGGCACTGCTACTTCCTATGAGGATCCGATCGTGCTCTCACCACAGAGATATGGCCATGCTCTGGAAGTCTCTCCTACCCTTGAAGAGGTTCTCGCCTTTGACCAGGAGTCATTGGCAGAGCGTTGGTCCCCCAGTTGTCAGCGGACAATCTCTAGGCAGGACTGTCTAGATGGGGAAGAAAGGGCTGGTGCGTCGTTTTGGTACCAATCTGAATTCAGGGGGATCCCTGAATTCGAGGCCCAGCACCCGGTGGCACGGTCTCTCTATAAGCCACGGGTTCTTATGTTTTTTTTTTTTTTCTTCGGTTGGAGCCTCCTTCCTTGGACAAGGATGTTGAGGTCCAACCGGCAGGTCTGCAACCGGTTATGGGGCAACTGGCAGACCTGCCACCGGTTATGCGGCAACCGGCAAGAAGCAACCGGCAGAAACCGGTAATTCGAAAACCGGCAAGACCGCAACCGGCAGATCGGCAACCGATTGCAAGGCAACCAGCAATGTCGCAACCGGTTCGTAGGCAACCGGCAGTCCCTCAGTTGCAACCGGAAAAGTTGCAACCGGGAATTGGACAACCGGAAATTGGGCAACCGGGAGAAGGGCGTAGGTCGTCTTCTTCTCGAGTGGTTGATTCCTTTCAAAGTGGTGACTTTGAGGACGAGTACGGTTATGAGTATCACTCTGAGGCAGAGTTTGAGAGACGAGTTCAACAGGAGGTTCTCCTTCGTAGGCAGTCTGAGCAATCCCAGTTGGCTCTATCAGATGACGATTCAGCTCAGCCCTCGGCTTCTGAATTCTTCCGGAACACTGATGTCTCGGTATATGGGTTCCCTGTATAAGGGAATAAGGGTTAGGGTTAGGGATAGGGTTAGGGTTAGGGTTAGATGGGTACAGTTCGCATGCGAGAGGTAGATATTTAATGACAGGTACTTATTTATCATAACACCACCATGCCTTTCCCAGTTCCCCGACCGGAAGTTTTGTCAATTTCACCCACATGAGAGAGCGCCATGTTCGTAAGTGCCAAGTGGTGCAAATGAGAAGTGAGTGAAAATTGCAACGAAGTCTTCTCAGTCCCTCTGGTAGCTGTTAAGTGATGTTTAAAATTTCTTAAAAACTTTTCTTTTATGACGCGACAGCAAATTAATTTTTATTTATGTCTGAATAATATCTTTTTTTTTTATCGAACTTTTGAAATAATCGGCAATGGCGCGAACACCCTCTTTGGCTCTTCATGATCTGATGATCTTGAAGATCATACACGGTAGTCGCACTGCCCACTATTTCTCTCTTTTAGTTCTCTGCTCCATCTCCCTTTTACCGCTTCTGCTACCATACCATTCTACCACCCACTCACTAAACAGTAGAGTTGCTGCTTCCCTTGCCCGCCTCTTTCACGTTTCAGAAGTGTACCTTTCACGAATGCCAGTCAACTCGGCCTTTTAGTTTTACCAGGTCGGCCTCGTGCCAACTCGGCCCCGGGTACAGGTCAACTCGGCCTCAAGCCCTGGTCATTTCGTCCTCGGGTTCACTCGGGTTTATAAACATTAAAATACAGTAATCTTTCTACAGTGGAACCTACCACTTAAGACCTTTCTCATTTTAAGACTCCCTACCACTACTTCTAGACATTGAGTGACACACACACACACACACACACACACAGTGACACACACACACGTTTTCCCTCTCTGAGTCTCTCTCTCTCTCTCTCTCTCTCTCTCTCTCTCTCTCTCTCTCTCTCTCTCTCTCTCTCTCATTTTATGCTGCTGTATCATAAAATCATAAAAAAGAATACAAATAATCAGAAAGGACACATTAAAGATTAAGAGGCAGTGAGGCCTAGTTCAGTAGTTGTCCTCATTCTCTGACCTGTATGGTCGGAAGCGAGGCCGACTTGGACGGACACGAGGCCGACTTGGCTCATTGGGCGGGGCCGAAACGACCAAATAAAGCGGGGCCGAAATTGCACGAGGCCGATCTGACCGGACACCCCTTTCACCGCCAGACTATTTTAGTATTTATTTCAGCCATAAATGTCCATTAAATCATAATAAATGTACCTGTGTAGAGAACAAAATCCACCTGCTGTATTGGGGATTCTTCTGTGACATATAATACAAAAAAAGCTCTATCATTACTTCCCAAACGAAGACAATAGGGTCTTTGGATAATACTTTAAATTAATAGACCCTAACTTGATGCCTTTTAATAGTTTTATGACAGGTGTTAACCCCTTCACTGCCGAGCCCATTTTCCGGTTCCGGCGCAACTATTTGCCAAGCCGTTTTAGGCTGCTAAGTCTGTCGCAAGAATTTCTGAATAAAAGTGCATATAATTAATACCCTATAGTATACTTTTCTGAACAGGAATTGGATACTATCCTTTGAGAATACTCTCACATGCATTTGAACATACTGCGATAAGGTCAGGTCAGGTCAGGTAGTTAGGACATTAGGCCTCGCGGCCTCTTCACTGTCCTGTCATTTTTGTTTGAACTTTTGCACAGCTGAGAGGTTTTTGTATTTTGTTTTCAGCAAATCTGCCTTTTAGTCATGCTCGTATTGTAGTTTTGATATGTTGGTGTATCCACCAAGGAGGTTTTTGAATTGTGTTAGATTCTGTGCTCGTTTAATATGTGCAGGAAGAGTATTCCAAAACTTTGTTACTCTGTTAGAAAAGAATTTTTTTCTAAAGCATATGGATAGAAAAAAGGAAACTCTTAGAATAACCCTATGTAGTATGAGTCATACTATGACTGATATTTTCTGTGACGGGGCAGTTTAATTATAGGTTACCGGAAGTTGACGGAAATATCTGTGACGGGGCAGTGAAGAGGTTAAATCACTGTGGTATTCTGTTGAGCTGGCTGGCGGCGTCTCACACTGTTGTGTGTAGTTTTGGAAGAGGAACATAGGTTGGAAAAGAGGGGAAGGGGTATTATCAGTTATTCACACTCGCAAATCCTAATAACGGATATATACCGATATTTTACCTCTTTCAGGTGATAATCAAACACGCAACGAAGAAGCGAGACGGCCATGCATGCAGATCTAAAATAATACTAACCACTTCACCGTAGCAAGAAAATCCCACTCATCCACAAATAATATAGTTCTCCAAGTTAGAAAGTCGTGAGCTATTTTGATCTTGCTCATTGATACATTATGAAAGGAAACTGATTATTAATCCAAACATGAACCTACTGGAATTTGCTGTATAAAAAAAAATAGCCTTTACAATGACATATTCGTTTTACACTGCAATCACAGGCCATAGTTATTGTCATTTCGCCAATGACGAACTTTCAATGATGACGTAATTTCAGTGATTGCGTAAGTTCACTAAGATGACGTTTTTTGGTGTCCTGCTCAGAAGGTGCTATTTGCAGTGACACTAACTTGAGTTAAGGTTGCTGGCCGCTATTTTTATCATTTGCAATTTCACTAAAAGTTACTATTCACAATTTTTTTTTTCAATGTAAAATGTTCATCAGAAACAACCTTTTGCATTTATCGGGTTAAGGCACAGGGTTAGGAGTATGTTTGGGCTTTTTGTTTGACTAAACATCACTTGATGCAAATAAAGAAAATATGGTTTGAGTACTGCAGATAGTCGCGTGCGAGTGTACAAGCCGTGAGATATATAACTGTGACGTCAAGTTTCTAATAGCAACGGTGTATTCTTACACCTTTTCTCACGCGCGTTGACACTAAGCCTATGGGTTAATATATGCAAATGATATCTCTGGATATTGTTTTATATCTCACTGCTGGCAGGCCTCTTTGCACTACTTGTACATCGGTATTTTAGATTATATCAGTTTGCTGGCAAACGAAATGTATTCAATACATTTATGTTTTTGATATCAATATTTTTATACAGAACGTTTCATCTGATCTGATAAAGTAAGGCAAAATAGAAAGATTCAGTCAGTAAACATCAGGATAGGCCCTAACAGTAACACTAATAGGCATACACAAGATACATAGCTACAACAGGCCAGTAAACAAAAACAACATTGACTAGAACATTGTCAATTGTGGGCCTAGAAGTAGTTCGTTTTTTGTTGTTGCATTTCTAAATGTTAAATCAGTTTTTGTATTACTCTTAGCAGCATTAGTTACCGTTCTAGAAATCGAAGTAACAGCAGTTGTGTCTAGTCTAAGTAGTAATTGCTTGGTGTGTGTGTGCGTGCGTGCGTGCGTGCATATGAGACGGTGGGCACACATTCATAAATGTATGTTTGTTTGTGTGAGAACAACTGTATGTGTACAATTGTGAATATGTGTGCGTGTATGTGCATATATCATGATATGTGCGTGTGACGGTGTGCGCACATTCATAAGTGTTTGTGTGAGCGCAACTGTGTGTGGCTACTTGTGTTTTGCAAGTGTGCACGCGCGCGCGCGTGTGTGTGTATACATATGTGTGTGTGTATTTAGCTCCTGCTTGTCTGTTTGGTATTTGCGCTGTGCATAGAATAGGTGAGAGAGAGAGAGAGAGAGAGAGAGAGAGAGAGAGAGAGAGAGAGAGAGAATAGGTGAGCGAGAGAGACATATAATATGTGAGATAGAGAGAGAGAGAGACATAGAATAGGTGAGACTGAGAGAGAGAGAGAGAGAGAGGAGGGGGGGAACAATGGAACGACATGACCATGTACTCTGAACATCTACAACGGTTGAACTCTTTGTGTCGATTGTGTTGGGGAAGATGCAAACGAGCAACAAAAGACAAACACAAATAAGACGTAACGTGTTTGAGTGTTGCTCCTGAATTTTTTTTATTGTTCAACCAGGATGTCTTGGATGATCAGGAGGGTGTGCACTCAAAATTCATCTGTTCGTGTTACAACTTATCTGCTGCATTTGAGAAAAGGTGTGCCAGGAAAAACAAAAGCCTGTGCATGCACAGAAGTGGAAGAGGCGTTACATTTATGGCAGTCGTTTGATCCCAGTGTGTCTGTCAGTGAGTGTGCACTATGCGTTCATTTTCTGAAACAGAGCAAAGGTGGTCGACCAGGGCAAAAGCGAAAGGGATCTCCCTCAACCAAACAACCTCCCCAACCAGCCAAACGACAGTGCCAGTCACAGTCTGATGTTGATAGTGATGTTTCTTTTTCTGTCCCTTCTGAGGCCACTTCAAGTTCAACACCAGCCAAACCACCGGTAGTTGAATCAGAGTGAGCTGCTTCAGCAAGCATTGATGTTGACTCGACTCAATTCAAACAACCATCATTTGAATCAGAGCCAGCTACTTCAACAAGTAGGCCCAGTGTGAGGAGTCGTCTCCATTGAAAATACCAAGCTCTGTCTCCTTTGATGTCACCTCAACTCCACCCAAAAGTGTAGGAGGCGCATCAGTGCACGCTGCTCCATCTCCTAGTCGCCTAGGGTTGTCTCCACCCAAACGCAACATTCTGAGACCTGCAAGTCGGCTGAAGGCTCCACTGACCTCAGTGGAGGAATTCTACCTGACAAAACTCATCCAGGTCAAGCTTTCAGAGTCAAAGGACAAAACGACTGTTAGATGCAAAACTGGGGGACAACCCATTCTTCTGAGTAGGCTCACAAATCCCAGGAAACCATCAGGAAAGGCCCGAACGCCACTGAGAAAGAAATGGTCCAGTGTTGATTCTAGAGCGCGTCCTGGCCGAAATCGCACGAAAGTTACGGTCATGACGCCTAAATAAAAAGCCATTTCCCCAACTAAATATAAAGTAATGTCCCATATGGCTTCGGAGGAGGTTCAAAAGAAAATCAGTGCCAGTGGTGATATTGACATCAAAACAAGAATGTTTCAGAAAATCTTGCTTACAAAATGGCCGTCTTCTGGGACCCCATTTTTTGACCATGAAGAGGAAGAGTCCCTAGGACCCTCTTTTTTCATCTTTAGGGGTCCTTGGACCCCCTTTTCTAAAAGTCTAGAATCAACACTGAATGGAGAAGGTTCACTTGAACATATATCACATATTATCAGGAAACACCGAAGAAGACACTGCCAGACAGCAGGCCCAAGAACTGAAGTCCTTGTGCAAAGCACGTAAGAAGACAGTTCTAGAAAACACAGGTTGTGGTCAGGTTTCTGTTACAGAAAAGGAGGGCACTGCTTTGCGTGCTGCACTGGGCCTCAGTTTGACAAAATATAGACAACACAAGAGTTTCTTCAGGAAATGAGGGGTTAAGTTTGCAAGTGAAAAAAAGGAAAGACAGGCACAGCTTAAAGCACAGTGCACCGAAGTAGAGTGTCGGGTTAGAAGCCTTCAGCATTTTAACGATACAGATAACATCATAAGGTCTACAAACTGAAACCAACGCCTGTAGCAGGTGTCAAGGATGTCCCAGCATTTGTCGCCAAACTGCTGGATGAGTATGATGAGCAGAATCGGCTGACGCGGCATGACGGGTGAATCCCAGAGGAGGAGATATGGATCAAGATTGGCGGTGACCATGGTGGAGGATCCTTCAAAATCAAGTTGGCGTTCTCAAGATTGGCTATTTGGAGCATCTGAATTTTGTGTAAAAATTTTGGGGGTGCGCCTTTTAACCAGGTGTGCCTTGTAGTCCGTAAAGTACGGTAATCTGATGCCTGCTGTTTCTTAACTTTGATATTTGACATTACAGATTGGAGGTCCCATATGGTCGGCCCCTCTACACAATACAGACTTCATTGATTGTCTTCTGGGCAGAGTGGAGAGAGAGGGGGGACAATTCAACACGGCTGACAGGATGAAGGGGATGTTGAGTGTTGAGAGGGAGGAGCTCCATGATGTACCACTTTACTACGTGTTGGACGATCTGTGTAACACTCTACACTGTACACCTCCAAACATGGTGCAGATGAGGTTAGTGTGATTGATGATTATGTTGAATTACGTGTTGGACGATCTGTGTAACACTCTACACTGCACACCTCCAAACATGGTGCAGATGAGGTTAGTGTGATGGATGATTATGTTGAATTATGTGTTGGACGATCTGTGTAACACTCTACACTGTACACCTCCAAACATGGTGCAGATGAGGTCAGTGTGATGGATGATTATGTTGAATTACGTGTTGGACGATCTGTGTAACACTCTACACTGTACACCTCCAAACATGGTGCAGATGAGGTTAGTGTGATTGATGATTATGTTGAATTATGTGTTGGACGATCTGTGTAACACTCTACACTGTACACCTCCAAACATGGTGCAGATGAGGTTAGTGTGATTGATGATTATGTTGAATTATGTGTTGGATGATCTGTGTAACACTCTACACTGCACTCCACCTAACAGTAACATGGTGCAGATGAGGTTAGTGTGATTGATGATTATGTTGAATTATGTGTTGGACGATCTGTGTAACACTCTACACTGCACACCTCCAAACATGGTGCAGATGAGGTTAGTGTGATTGATGATTATGTTGAATTATGTGTTGGACGATCTGTGTAACACTCTACACTGTACACCTCCAAACATGGTACAGATGAGGTTAGTGTGATCTGTGTAACACTCTACACTGCACTCCTCCAAACATGGTACAGATGAGGTTAGTGTGATCTGTGTAACACTCTACACTGCACTCCTCCAAACATGGTACAGATGAGGTTAGTGTGATTGATGATTATGATGTTGTATTATGTGTTGGATGGTCTGTGTAATACTCTACATTGTACACCAAACATGGTACAGATGAGGTTAGTGTAAATAATGATGTTGTGTTACATGCTGGATGATCAATATACTAGTATTACTACCCCAACAATTTAGCACTGTACACTGCCTAATAATATGGTGCAGTACTACAGATGAGGTTTGTGTAAATTTGTGTACCAACTAACCAAGTGTTGGGATGGATTATCTCAGCAATTTTATCCATTGAATACCTCCAAATATAGCACAAATCAATACGGTTTGTCAGATATTAATTTATTTTTGTTCAGGATTCATGGACATGAATGATGTTAGCATACACTGGAATTGAGAGATCAAGAATGGACGTACCAGAACTCTCCTTTCATTGCAGGGATTGTTAGGGAACAACTCAAACACTGCTCAGAATATAATGACTCATTTAATAAAAAATATTGTACAAACTGATTGAGACAAAAATTGTATATGAGCGTGTCATGAAAATTTAATTAACCCTTTCGCTGCCAGCCATTTTTCAGCCAAAATATACCATTAAACTTAACTGGGTAGAGAAAAAACCAATGTATCTGCAATATTGGGAATTCCACTGTGACAATGTATAACATTAGGCCTATCCTTGCCTCTCAAAATTAAGAAAACTAGGTCTTCAGATAACAGATCCTGATTTTATGCCTTTTAGTGACATGGGTGTTCAAACCATTGTGTTGCATAAGTGCGATATTGGCGTGAAAGGGTTAATGCTTTATAATTCATCTACAGATCTTGTCTTTGCATCGCCTCCATTGTACAACTAGTCAGTAGTGCTTGCCTGCTGATTTAGCGAGCTTAGTCTTTTTGTTTAACCCTCTTGTGCCTGACGCTCTGTGCTCTCAATCACCTCTGAAATCCTAACCCAAGGGACGTCACTCTGTACAAAAGGCGGGGTAGCGTCAGAAAAAAATAATAAAATAAAATATACCCTACCAGATTTTTTTGTTTTTGTTTTTTTTTTTTTTTTTTTTTTTTTTTTTTTGAATGTGTTGCCGAGATGTCTGTCTGATTTGCAAAATGAATTTCAAGATGTTATGGGGATGCATGGCTCCACAAAAAAAATCAAAATGCCAAAGTGTATTCGCAAACTGCATTCACTAGTCATTCACTGACTACTTTTGCAGACTGTTGAAGCCTAAGACGACTGAAATGGAAATGTAGA
>CM065685.1:3995954-3999238 GCA_017654935.2 Phymorhynchus buccinoides | reverse complement strand
TTCAACATCGCTATCCCAGTACGTGCTTATGAATACTTCGTGATGCTTTCCTAAATACATATTTTATCTTCAGTGGATTTTCAAGTCCCAAATTTGTACGTCAAGTGTAACTCACTAACTCAGTAACTGTAGAGGACCTGATGAAAAGCTATTGGCATTGGTGCTTATTCAGTTATCCTCATTAAATTAAACTTTTCAAGTAAATATAACTAAGCATTTGACTCATTTTTTCTTTCTTTTTGTTGTGCTGTCCCATCGGACCTGATGCCATGGCACAGTGGGCGTTGCTCCCACGCCGCTCATTTCGAATCCCAATTCGCAGCCACACACTGGCTTGTTGAGGTCACAGAATCCGATACTAGGCAGTCCAAGAGGAGTGAATCTATGTTAGGCAGTCAGGAGGTCAACCAACTGAGGTGACACTGCACTTCTGCTGAGTCACATCGGTGGAGTTCAGTAGAGCCTGTTCAGGACAACACCTACTAATCCCCCTAATGACGACACTATTCTCTTAGTCGCGGAACCAGTGTGAGTGAGGTCCTCCTCCGACGGGCTCCGCCACCACGACACTGTCCACCGACAGCTCCCCAAAACAAATACTGATCCCCATGACTTTTGACCGAAACGCAGGGCGCCCCGAAAGCACCAAGGCATAGACTGGATTTGGAAACTGAAATTGTTGAGAGCAGTGGCAGGCAAAGCTTGCACAGAGATTGAATACATATTTAATAATGTTTTTTTAATGATTGATGGAAAATGAGGCGGTGATGACTATGATGATGATGCTATGGAGTTCCAGTATCGGGTCTGAGACTAACATGACAGGGCTGTGTTTCTATTTTCTACGCTTCCTTTCATAATAATATATCCCAGCGTTAACCAGGTCCGAGGACAACAGACACCTGCAGTGTTGGTCTTGACATTAGAGCAACACTCTCATAATCGCATCTGTTAAGCGGATGAAGCTAGACTGTGTGGTTTCAGTCTTCCCATTAAGCCCATAGCCACTCACTCTGGGTAAGGAGTCGGTCCAGGACCGAAAAAACTCACCTCTGACGGGATTCGAACCCTTGACCTCCCAGCCAGCAGTCCGCGACGCTAACCACTATACGCCACGGCGGGCCGTGGATCTCTTCCTGGAACTCTTCTTCCACTTAAAGCGCACTCACACTATCCAACCAAGTCGGATGGAAGTGTGTGTGACCTTTATCCACAGATTTTTCTATTTTTGTTCCTTTCTTTTGACGGAGTGAGTAGAAATCACAAATGTAAAATTTTGGTTGGATGAAACCCTTCCAACAGTCATGAACAGGTCGGAAGGAATTGGTGACTGCACCATTTACTTCCAACTCACTCAGGCAATTGTGCGAATACAGCCAATGCTTGCTGAAAGTGAAGACGATACACGGCCACAAGCAGTTGAATAGAGCTCACAACTGAATTTTCTTCCAACTAAAAAGGTTGGATAATGTTACTGTTAGGCTGCGTTTAGCAATCAATTGGCATATCAGTACATCCCTTACCACCACACACCACATCACAGTGACACAGCCACACTCTCTCTCTACTCTCTCTCTCTCTCTCTCTCTCTCTCTCGCTCTCTCCAACACCCTATTAATTTTTTTGTTTTTTTTTTTCCCCCTCACCTCAACTGGTTTTCCAAATCTCCTTTTCTTCCCGTCCTCATCACATAATCGGTTGTTCAATTACATTTACAGTTTATCCCCCCCGAACTCTTCCTGTCTGAAATTATCTCCCAAAATTCTTTTCTCTGCAGAAGGTCCCAGCTTCTTACATTTCCAGCAAGAACTGAACACACTGTCAGTGTCATTCTAATAGGAAATGTTCGGAAATAATTAAGGGGAGTAATTCCATAGTGTGTAGGAGTGAATCTTTCCTAAATCAATCGGTCAAACAAGGGAAATTACTCTACCATCAGCTCTCGTAGCCTATCAACTCGTGTGTTTGAGCAGACATACAACACCTAGAACACCGTGCGTCATTCTAAAAAATTATGTCATTTATTTTTTACGTCACATTTTGAAAGTTTTAAAATGCTTGCAAGTCGCTGACTTGCATCCTGCTGACGGTTTCAAGCTTCGACGCCATTGGTTGCTATGGTATGTGACCGAGTAATGGAGGTAAACAACTCTAATTTGAACAAAGTTCTCTCCCCTAGGTTCTTTCCTCCGAAAATCATCTATTGTGTCCCACTGCCTCTCCAGGCAACAAGTGACAGTGAAGGTTGGAATAGAACCCGTGTGCCTGTCGAGGGTTCGTCCTTGGGGGTCGCTACGGTAGCCGTGATTGGCCCTGAGTTGGAGCCACGAAATGCTGCCCCGGAGAACTTCAGTTTTCTGCTTTTTTGTTTCCCTTGTTTTTCTGTTGAATCATGCTGCAAAGCACAACGCTGGTGTAAGTGTCCATCTGGAACAGCTCAGGGTCATTACATAATCCAGATTCAGACGTATGTTTCACCCTTTCTTCAAACCCTAAATATGTCATCTCAAAAACACTTCTCTGGCCTACCTAAGCTGGTCAGGCCCTTTCGTCATGAGTTGAAAGCCCCTGGTTTCCATGGCATACCATTAACCATATTTTTCTTAGCTATAAGGAAGGGCTACACCTTATTATAACACATCACTCCAACGCACAACGTGTCGACGAGACGCACACACACACACACACCACCACCACCAACACCACCACCACCACCTCACACCACCACCCCGTTTGTGACACAAAACTCAAGATTTTGTTATTATATTTTCTTCCCTACAGTGGATCCTCCCTTTTAAGACTTTGAACAAATTAGCTATCAAAATAAGATCTTAAATAGGAGGGAGTTGTATAAGGGAGGTAATTTTAATTATTATAAAGAAGGGCAATGCCTCAGAGAGGTTGGTCTTAATGTGGGAAGGAGTTTTATAATGGGAGGTCCTGTGCTTGCGTGTTGATCCAGTATAGCATGATAGCTGCAACTTGTGCAAGTTGATCGTTTTTCTGGTGTGTATGTTTGCAGGTGTTCTTTGTCATCGAGATCGGCGGGGAGGAGATTGGGCGCATTGAGATCGGTTTGTTCGGGAAAACGGTGCCCAAAACAGCGGAGAACTTCAAAAGGCTCGCCATTGGGCATGTGTGTAATGTTAAAGAGTTCTTCCCTGTCCTAAAATACTGGCTGGAATTTTGGAGTTTTACACACTAGCAAAATGAAGCATGCGTAGGCATGTGAGTCCTCACACACACGAACACGCACGCACACACATGCACACACAGGGTTTGTT